>LGRX02019410.1:0-17784 GCA_001247695.2 Cymbomonas tetramitiformis | reverse complement strand
CCTTCGTTACACGCCAGCCATTGTTCCCGCATAGCTCCCTTCGTCACACGCCAGCCGTTGTCCCCGCATAGCTCCCTTCACACGCTCAGCCGTTGTCCCCGCATAGCTCCCTTCGTCACACGCTCAGCCGTTGTCCCCGCAGAGCTCCCTTCTTCACACGCTCAGCCGTTGTCCCCCGCATAGCTCCCTTCGTCACACGCTCAGCCGTTGTCCCCGCATAGCTCCCTTCTTCACACGCCAGCCGTTGTCCCCGCATAGTCCCTTCTTCACACGCCAGCCGTTGTCCCCCGCATAGCTCCCTTCACACGCCAGCCGTTGTCCCCGCATAGCACCCTTCGTCACACGCCAGCCAAGCATCTCGCAGAGCTCCCTTTCGTCATACGTCAGCCGTTGTCCCCGCATAGCACCCTTCGTCACACGCTCAGCCGCTGTCCCCGCAGAGCTTCCTTCGTCATACGCCAGCGTTGTCCCCGCATAGTTCTCTTCGTCACACGCCAGCCGCGTTGTCCCCCGCGCATAGCTCCTCTTCGTCACACGCCAGCCGTTGTCCCCGCATAGCTCCCTTCGTCACACGCTCAGCCGTTGTCCCCGCATAGCTCCCTTCTTCACACGCCAGCCGTTGTCCCCGCATAGCTCCCTTCGTCACACGCCAGCCATCGTCTCTTTGGGAAGTTTAAGGCGAGGAGCTCCCCCTCCAAAGGGGGGCAGTGTAAGGGGGGCCATTCTGGCTGGGGCTTACAGTGAGTGTAATGGAGGCAGCCCACTGTGTCCCATGAGCTGCAGGCGTAGTCCCATGTATACCTGAAGCTGATTCGAAGATCGCTGCTCCAGCAGATCTCCAGTATAGTCGACTCGTCTCGAGAATGTTGACATACAACCTCATGGCATCTTCCAGGTCCCCTGAGCTCTCGACCCGACGAGGCACGCGCAGTGAGGAACAGTGGATAGTGCGCTTCGCCATCGCTCAGCAGCAGCGCACATAGGGGGGCACCTTCGGCAAGCGCTGAGACCTATCGCACGATTGGATCTAAGGGCTTTGCAGGGCTCCAGATCAGGGTAAGGATTCGATCCTACGGTGGCCCAGATCTGTCGCTAAAGGATCAGAGAGCTGTAGCTCACAGCCGTTCGATTGTGCGCTTTGTCCCATCGAAGCCACTTTTTCTTTCTTTTGATGGACAAGAGGCCTGCCGGCGTCACATTGAGGTGCGAGAACAGACACCAATTGTACTTGGCGGCAAGGTGCAGGGTCCGTGCAAAGTCCAAATGTATAGTCACATTTCGAAGCGCACCCCCGTGTATGCATGCACCCCCATGTGTGCATGCATCGATGTGCTTTTGAGCCTGATCCCTTGCGCGCGCTCCAGGGTGACACCGCCCCGCGGGTTCGCTTGATAACTGTATACTCGCCTGCTAGCACATACTGGAACTGCTCACGCCCGCACCGCTGAGAGGGAGCGAGCGACACGCGGCCTGGTCTGAGCAGTGTCTTGTTAAGATGCCATAAACCCGTTTGCATGTACCTCCAAATGACACTTCTCAGTCATCGCGGGGACTCGGGGAGCTTTCAGAGCGCCGTATCTGCCAGGCGCGGCCCCGCAGCAGAGCAGCGCAGACTCTACGCTTCGCCGGTCACGGCGGCCGCGCTCAAAGGTGGATCCCTCTGGTCGGTGCCCTGGAAACTCCCTCAGAAGGTTGGGTGCCACTATGGGACCAGACTCGCAGGTGGCGGATAGGTTAACTGAGATGCACAGCGACTAGGCCAGTGAGTGCTACAAGCAGTACTGCGACATGCCATGTCAGCGGAGGCGAGTGCTCCCCTCAACCATAAAAACAGTGCGCCCAAGCATCGTTGGAAACTTTCGACGGGGAAGGGTGAGTGACCCTTTCAGCACATTCCTCTACTGCCCCTTGAGGGTGGTTGGGTGCAAGTGCTGCTCCGGGACTGGGGGTGGCCTCTCCGATCGCCAGTAGCTGGGTGCGGGCTGACAAGCTGCTTCGCCTCTCCGATCGCCAGTAGCTGGGAGGGGGCTGACAAGCTGCTTCGCCTCTCCGGTCGCCAGTAGCTGGGTGCGGGGCTGGACAAGCTGCTTCGCCTCTCCGGTCGCCAGTAGCTGGGTGCGGGCTGACAAGTTGCTTCGCCTCTCCGGCCGCCAGTAGCTGGGTGGGGCTGACAAGCTGCTTCGCCTCTCCGATTGCCAGTAGCTGCGCGGGCTGACAAGTTGCTTCGCCTCTCCGGGTCGCCAGTAGCTGGGTGCGGGGCTCGACAAGCTGCTTCGCTTCTCCGATCGCCAGTAGCTGGGTGCGGGCTGACAAGCTGCTTGGGCTTCTCCGGTCGTCAGTAGCTGGGTGGGGGCTGACGGGCTGCTTCGCTCCGGTCGCCAGTAGCTGGGTGGGGGCTGACAAGCTGCTTCGCCTCTCCGATCGCCAGTAGCTGGGTGGGGGCTGACAAGCTGCTTCGCCTCTGTGGAGCTAGGGGCAGCTTGCCCGAGACCCCGCGCTTCCTCCGGGAGGGGCAGCGCAACCGACCCGATGCCCGACATCACCTCAGGGCTGCTCGCCGCGAAGGAGCCAGCGCAGCCTGCCGGAGGAGGGCCGCGCTACTGACCCACATGACCCCTGCTTTCTAGCCACGTCAGCGACCACAAGACTGGCAGACCACACAGCCGACGAGACAACCACAAGAAAAAAAGTGGATAGGCAATTCACGTCTTGCTGTTCAAAATAGACCGGCACTGCCCTGGGATGGGTCCTGCGCTTGGCACCATTCAGTGCGCTATTTATAGGGTGTTGCATGCTTTGTGGGAAGCATGGGCGCGTTACGTTGCCCTAATCTGAAACGCAGTACCTAAGCCTAGCAAAAGTAATCTTACCTTCTGTGGCTTTCTGCTTGGCGAGATCCGCCTGCACGGCGAGGTTCTGAGTACGCAGGAGACCTGAGCATCCCACCCCATCCCACCCCATCCCACCGCACCTCACCACACCCCCCCACGCCCACCCCTCCCCACACTGCTGCACCTCGCCACACCTGTACCCCTCCCCTCCTCCCCACACTGCTGCACTCGCCACAGCCGTGCTGCCCTGTTTGCCACACCGTCCCATGTCGCCACACCCGCATCGGCCCACTAGTCCGCACTGCTGCACCTCGCCGCACCCACACCGCCGCTCCCTTCCCGCACTGCTGCACCTCGCCGCACCCACACCGCTCCTTCCCTTCCCGCACTGCTGCACCTCGCCACACCCACACCGCCCTCCCTTC
This sequence comes from Cymbomonas tetramitiformis, assembly GCA_001247695.2. Classification (NCBI taxonomy): domain Eukaryota; kingdom Viridiplantae; phylum Chlorophyta; class Pyramimonadophyceae; order Pyramimonadales; family Pyramimonadaceae; genus Cymbomonas; species Cymbomonas tetramitiformis. The sequence continues at coordinate 14,528 of LGRX02019410.1, read as the reverse complement.
CCGCACTGCTGCACCTCGCCACACCCACACCGCCCTTCCCTTCCTGCACTGCTGCACCTCGAGCATCACTCCTCACACCTCTGACCGTTCCGAGCGGGAGCATCAACACGGAAGGAAGCAGTCTGGTTGACAGTCATGCACAACGGGATGGCGCACAGCGGGACGGTGCGGGCAGGACGCGGAGGAGAAGGCTGGGCACGGCTGCCACGGGATACCTTTGACAAGGGAGGGCACGTCTGAGAGCTGGCGCTCGCCGGCGTTGCCGAAGCGCTCCGCCGTTTCAAGAACAACCTCCAAGGCGGTGATAATCTTCTGCAGCAACCACGCCGCGAGCTCGGCCGGCTTTTGGCAGCACCGGTGCCTCCGGTTGCGGTCGCTTCCTCCCTTCTGGACCAGGGTTTCACCGTCGCCTCGCCGTCGCCAATAGCTGTGCTCGACGGAGGGTACACTAGCTCCGGCAGCAGCCCGTTCTCCAGCATGCGATGCAAATCCTGATTCTGCGCGCCACACATCGCCGGGCGTTTCGTGCAATTCTTTCAGGTGTGGGTGCGCTAGGCCAACCAGAATCCGGCTGATTCGCTGCGCGGGGAGTATACGGTCAGCGCAGGATCGGCGCGCAAAGCACTCGTGCGTACGCGCTGAGATGTGCGATATTATGCGGTCAGGAGATGGCACTTTGAACGTCATGGGGCACCGAAGAAGGTGCTGCATTGGGGCACGCAGAAGTTTCTTGGAGTTAAGGAAAAGCGATGGAGGGGAAAATATCCGCCACCCGCAGCAGGTGATGCACGCAAGCGCACTGACACGTCCTCACTTCGCAACACGTTGCACGCAGAAGATTGCCCTTTAGATCTTTCTGAGTTTGAAAGGTCGGAAGGTGTTCTCGGGGTGATGCCCTAGATTCGGAAGTCAAGTGCTAACGAGGTTGGCAAGCGCATGCCAACAGCTCGAACGGAGCACATTTTTCAAGGTGAGCAGTTGGATGGAGGAGTTAAGCAAAGCAACAGCAATCCTCTATGGGTGTTTCACGTCTGTGGTAGGAGATCTGTGTTCAGGTTGGATAGACTCGATCGGGCTTTATAGCATATGTAGCAATATTTGAAGAAGCTCTGTGTGCCAGGGTTCAACAGGATAGCGCACTATGTTGTTCTTGCCGTAACGCGGAGTAGATAACCGCGGGTTCGCAGCTCGCAACGCGCCTCACGCAACCTATGTGCATCCTTGAGAAGGCAGGCGAGTAGCTCGGTGTATTTGCAGGGCAGCTTTTATCAGTTCGGTATCCACGTATCTAAGAAAAAACGTCTAGACACATAGGAGTGATACCAAGTCAGAAAGAAGAAATTACCCAGCGACTCTTGTATGCGGCTTGAAACTGACTTTGCCTGCCTACGGGCAGAAGATGCTGGAACTGGGAGACCCCCAGATGTTGCCATAGTCGCAAACGCCAACGCCAAACAGTTTCTGAATAGTTCCGAAACACGAATACTAACAGCTACTTAGGTCATTCAAATATAAGGTGCTCTGCAGGCGTGCAGGCCCCAACGATAGGGCAGCAAACTAGCACGAGACCTTAGGGCGTAATGCGGCTCTCGGATGTGTGATGCTTCCTTTTGAACACCTGTCGCGAAAAGAGTGCCGATCAAAAGTGCCGACCGATCTCCACTCTAACTTGTATCTTTGAGTAAAATTCCGCTATCGGAATGCACGATGATCTACCTTTCGGAGAGTGTCGAAATCAAGAATATGTGAATATCCATTTCTCCCCTTTCGGTGCGGTTTGTGGTCGCCTGTTCTCGTCGACGGTAAAGCTTTGTTAAGTAAACCTGCGGTTGGGGAAAAAGTTCACCTCTGTCCCTCGCCTGAGGCTTTTTGGGGGTGCTGTTGAAGGCGCCGCAGGTGCGGTTGGGGGAGAATGCAGGGGGTCGGGAGAGAAAAAAGGAAAGAAAGCAGGGGTCAGTGTGACACTCTTGTCCCCAGAGCTTATGGACGAAAATATACATTTAGGGTTTGTAACTCTGTGGGGTCATAATTTCTCCGAGCCTCGTACATCACATTCATGACCTAATCAAACTGGAATTTTCGATGACGACGATGACTCGAAATTTTCGTGAGACACTGTGTATAAAACTATTTTCGATCTGACGGTTCAATTACACGTACACAGTCATCGGACGCAAATGCATCGGTGTTGGGAAGTTCGAAACTGTTTCTTAATCACTTTCGGCTTATGTTTCAACTCAAAATACACCGCTGCGGCGGACCTGGGTCAGCAGCCGCGGTGTATTTTTTATCACATAGCATTGCACTGCATACCATACAGCATATCACAATTGCATATATGCATACATACTACACTTGCAAACGCATGTCTACCTTCGCGAGATCATCTTCGGCTCATTTGCGCGAAGTTGATCACGGGAGGGGTAGCCATCCGCACAACCCACCGCACGAACACACGTGATCATAAACGTGTGTTCACGCGCCCTGTATCACGCATAGTATGCAAGGGTGTTTCTAGTCTCCCAGGTTTGTTCATGTCGCTTGAGCGGATGAACAGTACTTGGGAGCTACGCGACTTCCCTTGATGGCCGCGTCAAGGAATGGTACATATACTTTCCTTGACGCGACCATAGTACCGTGCTTGCTTAACGTCCGTTAAGCACGCATAGTACAAGGCATACGATACGTTTCATATAGGTTTCATATACATAAAACGTTTGGCTGCTGATTTCAGCGCTCTCCGCAAACCCAAACCCAAAGGCATTCCGTACCCAAACCCATGCATCAAAATGAGAGCGCATGCGCACAGCACTTGCCCACAGGGCATACATATACCATATATATATCACATATAAAGAGTACCTACGGTGCGCTTTTTAAGCATCAGGTTGATTTTACCTTGTTTCTGGCCCCGCGGCATCATCCGCTTAAGCGCCCATCCCCGCAGTCCTACGTGTCAGGTGCGAATGGGGAAAAAAGCGCACCGTACGTCGACTCGGAAGGTCCTAATTGGTCGGTACCATATCCTGCTTCATCCTTCGGATGCGCTGTCATGGTCGCAAAAGCGCAAACACGACGTTTTCCGGGTAATTCGCCTTTACCATGTAAACCACACTGTTAAAAGCGAACAGCTCGATTTACTGTGACGTGACGGTCAAATGACACTCCGTACATTTATACGAAATTTCCTTCTAAAATATGGAATGAATGTGCTGTAGCCTCTTCGACCAACTGTAACGTCGACCCTCGCGGCCGCGCAGCGGCCGCGCTCGGAGAAACTCTGGGGGCAAGAGTAGGTCAGTGGGAGAAGATGGCTAGATAGATGGGGAGAAAAGGGGGGTATGAGGGTATGGTAATGTTTCCGAAAAAATAATCATTTAGGGTTATCAATATAAATATATATGATTGTTACTATCATCAGTATTATTATTGGGGGTATGGGAAGGGACGGTGGGTGGGGGTTTGGAGGGGACCGGAGGATTAAAATAGGAGCAATGAGGGCGGGGCGGTGAATAAGGCGAGCGAGGGTTTCCGAAAGGGGTGGGCGGGGGCGGGGGGTGTGGCATGGTGCTCTTAGGTACATCCCAATGTGCCTCCGGGTAATAGACACCAATCTTTGGATTCTCGCGCGACGTTCATCCAATAGGTTTGCAAACGTCGGGATAACGCCTCCATGCCGGCCGCCGGCGGCATCGCGTGGCAGCGTTGTGATGCTCTGGTGACATTGGTTTTGCGGCAGTTCCTCAATTTCTTCCACGAATGATTTACACTATGGATGTACGGGATGGTCATCCGTTCTAATGTCTTTCGATCTGGTGGCGGTGTTGCGTGTTGGAGCTCGCGATTGACACCACCGTGGTGCGCTGTACTTTTTACTTCACCTACACCTACATACACGAAGACTCTGGTGGTCGGGACTTCAAAATGAACTTCCTCAACTACCGTTTATTTCTGGTTTCACTGTCAACTATGATTCTTCATCTTGGAATTGCTCCTGCACCTGCTTCGTGTGCTCGTTGTGATTTGGTTGTAGGAGCCGAGGAGCAGCTTGCAAGTCTTGCTCGAGATATAACAAAGACTTGATATATAACTATATGAAGTGATAAACTCTGTTAAACTCCGCGTTTGGACGCAACGCGTGTTCCGGGCGCATCAGATTCATAAAAGCGCGCCAGCGCTGTTGCGGGTCGTCGTTTTCATCATAAGGAATTAAGCTGCGAGCTCCGGACAGTCCGCCATTGTCGCCCACCCGTCCACGGCCACGTACGCGGACGATAGCGCGCTGCGTGAAAAACCGCGCCAGCTCCGCGCTGTCGCGTACGAGTATTGGAACGTCTCGTAGCGCCCATCGCCATTATCATCATTGTGCAAACGCGTGTTGTATTGGTTTATTTCGTCGGCAACATGTACCGTATTCGCCAGCATCACGCACGCGCCGGTATTGTCATCAAGAAGGTTCGCATCGTTTTGATTCAATGCCTCCCCCACGCTCAGGGCGGCTTTTGCCCCACACATTCTTACTTGACCGTATTTCACGTAGTAACCCTGCGCGGTGCATGCGCTCCCGTCGGCAACAATTTCACCGGAGTATTTGGCTATTGTGGTTTTATTTTCGAAATATCGGTCAGCAAACAAACCCAGGCCAGCTCCGTCAACCGTGCTTTTTTTCACGACCAAAAAAGCCTCTTTATCTTTTCCCCGGCGAATACTCGGCGCGGGTTCTTTAAAATCGTGCGTGATGATGTCGTAAGTAAATTCGCCGATACCTGAAGGCACCATTTTGGGTGTGTATGCCGGCAGTCCGATTGTAGAGATGCACGATTCATCGATAACCTATCCGCAAATCGATCACGCCTGGCACGCATTTCACGGTGCGCGTTACTACGGAAATGCCGTACGTTCGCCTGCGAATCTGAAAGCGGTAAAAGAAAAGCACATCTGTATAAATCCAATACCTAACGGGATGAATATAGTAAATAGAGATGATAACTGGTTTATGTTTGCGCTGATGAACGAGCCTGCGCTCACACAAAAATCTGGATACAACGATAATCTAATCTTTTCACAAAACCCGTCCGCCAAAATTGCTTACATTGTCGCAAATAATAAAAATTTTAATTTCCCAAATTGTACACACGGAACGTTGAGTAGATCCGACATAGAAGAGGGTTTACAGTTGGAATTTACAATTACAATGTACCATACGAACAAGGATCTTTATACAAAGCATGCGAACGAATTACCAGTACCTATATTAGTAGATGACGTTTTCCGTCAATACAAAAAAACAGAAGACACGAATACACGTACAGATGCTGATACGGATAACAGCATGGAAAAAAAGTGGTATGCAATCCAAAAAAGGAAAATAAGTGAAAACAAAAAACAGGCTTTACAGAAAGTCGACGATTTGATTAAAAATATCCTAACTATGGATGCAACGCATGCACGAAGAGGCATCTTCTAATTGCGTAGCAGTTTTTTATCTATATTGGTTCCAGGACTGTCTGATATCCGTGAACCGGGATATTCCAGTAGCGGTCGTGGACCCATTCCACGCTATTTTCCACCAGGGTAGATGTCTTCCGCGGAGGTGACTCCGCCCGCATTGGGAATTTACTTCGGCCACATTTCGGCCCGTCTCGGCCCGAACCCAAAATTGCCCGCCGCAGGCGCAATGTGCCAGGGGCACGACGACAGATGCTCGGAGATATGTTTTTGATTGAACGTGCAAAGGTACACAATTCGGATTTTTATAATATACTGGATCAGGGCCAGATTGAGGTACAAACGATAATTCGGTTCCGAGTTCTGAAGGCTAAACACTTCTCAAGTGCTCTACTTATTCACTCGTCACTCAGGTTGCAGGGTCAACCACTCGAGAGCCGATGTCACACTTCGGCTCAACGTTCAGTTCCCGATCCGATCTCATTTCTAATTCCGATTCGTCATTCTCGATTCAGATGTTATGCCGACAGGCTGACACGATGACTGCCCCACAGTACTGTCATACTACTGTACTGTCATACTGTCATACTGTCATAGCGTCATACTGTCATACTGTCATAACCTTAATATCTGATATTCGATTTCATTGTCTTTTCAACCCCGATGCGAATCTGACCATTCTTCGAGGGTCTGACTGAGTTCCACGATGACACCCCCCACAGTACTGTCATACTACTATAGTGTCATACTGTCATACTGTCATAGTGTCATAGTGTCATACTGTCATACCCCGGACATCTGGTATTCATTCTCATCGTGATTTCAAGCCCAATTTCACTGTCATCGTGCCAATCCCAGATTACCCCCGATGACACGCATACGGACGCATAGGCATATCGGCTCACGCTGTGCCTCCGGGCACAACTCTCCCCCCCTTAGGAGTGGTCTACCTCCTGGGATCACTCCGCTAAGGTACCCATCTAAGTTCCAGTTCTTAGGTTTTCTGGTTCCTTGCTGTTTCCAGTTCTTAGGTTCTCTGGTCCCTCTTCGAGCATAGTTTGCCTGCCGCTACCAGGGCACCACTTTCAAGAAGAAGGGTGCCACTTGGAATCTAAAGCGGGTCTTCAGTGTCGCGGAGGCGTAAATGTCGGAAAAGTTGTCGTAGCAGGAGTGCTGGCACGGGATATACACTCGCAGATCGACCTGCTCCAGTCTGCTGCGGGTGAGGTCCAAGCTGAGCAGTCTCTGGATGAGCACCGGTTGCCCATCTGCACGCACACAGTCAGTGCGCTGCTGGAAGATACCAGGAGGTGCTGAAGGGCTGCCAGAAACGTCCCAGAACTGCTGAAAGCGCCTTTTGGTGGAGCTTTCCCCGCTGCTGATGGCCGTGAGGGCGGTATCAGGGGTTTCTAGGCTGTTCTATGGGGTCTACCCTACATTCTGGGAAAACCAGAAGACGCGTCTTCTGAACGTCTTCTGAATGTCTTCTGAACGTCTTCTGAGACGTCTTCTGGGTCCAGAAGACATCCAGAAGACGTCCAGAAGACGTCTTCGGCGCGTCTTCTAATGTCTACCATCTTCTGGTTTCCAGAAGACGTGCAGAAGATCTTCCGGGAAGACATCCAGAAGTTATCTTCTGAACGTCTTCTGCATGTCTTCTGAATCCCGGAAGACATCTTCTTGATATCTTTTGGGCGTCTTCTGTACATCTTCCCCGAAGATCTTCTGGACGTCTTCTGAAACTCAGAAGATGGTAGACATTAGAAGACGCGTAGAAGACGTCTTCTGGATGTCTTCTAGATATCTTCTGGAACCAGAAGACATCTAGAAGACATCTTCCGGAATTCAGAAGATGTACAGAAGTCATGCAGAAGACGTTCAGAAGATATCTTCTGAATGCCTTCTGCATGTCTAATAAATTTCAACATTCGTGTACGCATTCGCGAGGAATATTTTTAGGCTGAAATAAGCTTGCAAGAAGGATGAGTGCAAACAAGATGTATGGCATTATACACTTCTCGCCATCCTTAACAAACATATTCTCAATGTTTGATACACGACAAGAGATTATTTATTTGTGTGGAAGGCTAAGATGCTTTGGAGACTAAAATTGCTTTAACAATATTACTTTTCAATCAAGAACCTAATCATAAGGAGGGCCACACATATTATTATCCTAACTAGCTAAGTGTCTAGAACTACTTCACATTCATGTTCTAAACAACTAGTCTAATTACCTAGAAACGATGTTCATCTAACATGCACACATGGCATAGGTCTTGGACCACGCAAAAACATGGGTTTTCCACTCGCTCGTTTTCAACCGATCTGAAAAACAACGCACACCAAAATACCAACACTTAGTAGAGTGAAAACACACAATGAATACAAGCACAAATTCCTAGGAAGGGTAAGGTAAGTACCTTTACTCTTCTAGTTGTGGGCGATGGGCTGAAAATGCGCTTTTCCCACTTGCTCATTTTCAGCCAATCTGAAAAACAAAGCGCAACTCAAAACCAAAGGTTAGTAAAGCGGAAAAACACAACGCATAAAGGCAGTATTTTTTAGGTGTGACACTAGGGGATGATAGAGCAAATACCTTTACTTGTGGTGTTGAGGTTGGGCTGAAAATTTACCTTTTGGACTAGGTCATTTTCAGCCGATCTGAAAAACAAAGCGCAACGCAAAACCAAAGGTTAGTAAAGCGCAAAAATAGTACGAGACGAAATACAAGATTACCGAAGGAAAACAAAAAGGCCTAGTGGTGTGAGTTGGAATCGAACCAACATCATCTCGTCCAAAGGACGAGCGAGAACACATGTCTCGTTCACACCTCAATTAGACGCTAAGCACGCCGAAGTGCGCGTAAAAAAACCAAGGCACGAAAAGCACCCGCAATCACTATTGAAGTATTGCGTTGTGCAACGTTTTTCTGTTAGACGAACTATTTTAAAAGGACCACTTCACCCAGCAGCAGTCCGCGGAAAACGAGGCTGCGGTGGAATTGAGTTGGATGCAGGTGTAAAAGTGGTAGATGCAAATTTCACTTCAACGTTAAATAAAATTCAAACTCGAACGGTCATGTCGATGTGCGGTGCGGTGCTCGTGCTCACTCCCCTGCGCTGGGCCTGACGATGCGATGCGATGCGATGCGATGCGATGCTATGCGATGCTGCTGCTGACGATGACCACGACCGCGACCACACGCCAGCGCCACACCAGCGCAGCGCAGCGCTGGCAGATTTTCCGGGTTTGCTATCCGCGGTATCGTGCAGTCATCACGTCTCACGCGACTCACTGCGCGCGTGATCGACTGTTCGACCGTTGCTAGGAGGGATGGTGCTCTAAAACAAGAGCAGTTTCTTCTACCAAATTCGTCGGCCGTTTTAACTTAGTAACTTGGTACGTTTGCCCCTCTCCCGAACAAACCACTTGTTTTTTTGCACTTCTACCTACACCACACAATTATGCCCAATATTGTGCACCTTATATGTTTTTTTGTTTTTTCGCGATTTTTAAAGCTTTAAAACAAAACAAAAAACAAAAAAAAAACATACGGAAGACACCCCAGATATCTTCTGTGCATCTTGTTACCCTCCAGAGATGTCTTTGAGGAAGACATGTCTTCTGGAAATCTGCAACTTGTAGAAGTTCCACCGAACGTCTTAACACCCCTCTTAGGGGCGTCTTCCTCATTTTTTTGACGATCTTCTACGCGTCTTCTAATGTCTACCTAGCACGTTCGGTGGAAGACGTTCTAACTTCTACAAGTTGCAGATTTCCAGAAGACATGTCTTCCTCAAAGACATCTCTAAGACAACCGGAAGATGTACAGAAGATATCTGGGGTATCTTCCGCAAACACAGTCAAGAAGACGTCCGGAAGATGTCAAAAAAATGTCTTCCGCGTGTCTTCTGTGTGTCTTCCGCGCGTCTTCCGCGCGTCTTTCGCACCTCTTCTGGGTTCAGGAAGACATATATTCCCCGAAGATGTCTGGAAGATGTACAGAAGGTATCTGGGGTATCTTCCGCAAGCACAGTCAAGAAGACGTCCGGAAGATGTCGGGAAATGTCTTCCACGTGTCTTCTGAGTGACTTCTGAACGTCTTCTCAGTGTTTGTCTTCAGGATGCCCTCCGCACTACCTTGGCGCTTGGCCAAGTGTCCTTTGTATAGGAGATAGAATGGCAAGTAAACGTGCCGCGCATCTCCAAAAGGGGGAAGCGCCCCCAAAGACCAAAATGTCGTCCTTCAAACGAGCGATGCTCACTAAACCCCCCCCCCGAATCCGCGGCGGAGGTCTTCCGTCAATCCAAGCCGGAGGTCTTGAAGGGGAAGATGGCAACGGTGCACGATTGGTTGTCTACGGTGTCGCCATCCCGCGAGCTGGATCATGAGATGACGGCATGGCTCGGGGAATCCGTCTACATTCATGAGCATTCCCCTGCGACAAGGTGCTTGCTTGTCTCCATAACCCACATGCATCTATCATGCACATTTATGCAGTTTGGAATGCATACAACCGAAGATGTGTGGAGCATCTTCTGCGCAACTTCCGGACGTCTTCCATGTGTCTTCTATGAATTCACCATCACAATGTTTTCGCAGGGCTGAAGATCATGAGGACGCGGTTCGTATTTGCGTGCCGCGTCAAAGCAACCGGCCACCTTTCGGCTTAGCCGAGCCCACTAATGTGCATTTCTCGGTTCAAGAGTTTTTTTTGGCTATGTGCAAGCAATTTCAGACTTGCATGAACCGGGCTTTAAGGAGCATACGTGGGAGGACATTTTCTCCGATCCATTGGACTTGGCCGATGATCCGGGCACGGTGCACTTTCGACAACATAAGTGGCTGCTTGAGCCTCCCATTGGCGTCAACCTCCAAGGAATGGTGTTGAAGATACGGGATGCAATCGCATCGGGCGAACCATATCATCGTCCTCCGGAGCTTGTGAGTGATGGGGATAGGCGGATGAATCCGCAAAGGCTTTCACCTTCACCTCCGGCCCCGATGGATGAAGTTGTGGACATGACCTATACCGAAGTCCATGAGTGAGCCCGAGGACCCTCCCCCGGAGATGCCAACACGAAGGTGCGAACCGGTTGCCACGGCATGCCCGTATCTCCATGAAAGATGTATGCCTGCACGCTCCATCGGAAGTCGTTCCGAAGACGTTCCGAGCGTCTTCTGCGCATCTTCCGGGCGCATGGACTTCGGTAAATCTAACGGAGAGCAAAATGACAATAGCAGAATCTGAAATCAAGCATTACAAAACTGAAATCTGAAATCCACCGTAGAGCAAAATCAGCCAAAACTGAAAATCGGAAATCTAATGTGGAGCAAAATGACACATATAAAAATCTGAAATTGGTTTGTAAAATCTGAAATCAAGCATTCAAAAAACTGAAACCTGAAATCTAACGTAGAGCAAAATCAGCCAAAATTGAAATTTGGAAAATCTAACATAGAGCAAAATGACAAATGCAAAAGTCTGAAATGGAGCATTCCAAAAACTGAAAACTGACATCCAACATAGAGCCAAATTAGGCAAAATTGAAAATCGGAAATCTAACGTAGAGCAAAATGACATATGTAAAATTGCACTTTCGCATTTTCCCTTCAATTTCAACAAATGCAACAATCTTGATTATTGCTAATTAATTACAAATGGTCATCACAAATCACAATGGTCAAATGGGGGCAAGGCCATAAGAAGATGTTGCGTCCGAACGGCACGAACACCGGACCGAAGACGCTCAAGTGTCACGAAGGCGTTGAAAATGCTACAAGCGGGCATCATGAGCGTGCTAGCGTCTTGGGATAGAGACGAGGGCTACTCGAAAAACATGCTTGAAGACTTGATCGGGCAGTTGACGGTCATAACGAGAGAGCTCACTTCGGAGCTTGTAGACTGTAAGGTACGGAAGACATCTGGAAGACATCCCGAATACGTTCCGAGTACATTCCAAGCGTCTTCCTTAATTACCTTTTATTTGGTGATTTTGCAGGATGTTCCTAAGCTTCAAAATCTGGTGGATGAGTTCTTCAAGTCACTCGAGCGCGATGGCTCACCTGACTGGCTGGTCATCAACACGCATTTGCTTTCCCACTTCCCCGACCAACTCCTCATGTATGGTCCAATACGGGGGACATGGATGTACGTGTTCGAATCATTCAACGGGAAGATTCGAAGGTGGGTGAAGAACAATGCATATCCGGTTCAGAGTGTTATGCAAGGCTTCGGGCGGTACCGGATGGTACATGTGGTGCGAGGGTTAATCTCGGTACTTCGTCGCCGGCGGGAGGCAACCACCAATCCCACCCGGCCACCCGTGCTCCGGTTCTTGACCACCGCACCGTTGAGGGCGCCGAACACCGTGGTTTTGGGAACACAAGGCAAGCGCCATGTACTCTCCCGCGCTGAAACGAAAGCGCTGGAGCTGTGGATGCATGGCAACGTGCCCCAATACCGCAAGTTGAAGGCAAAACTCGACGACTGCGTCACCTACTACAAGAGGTAAGTAAGAAATGAAACCCGTAAGGTGCCTGGAAGACGTTTCATATATCTTCTAGGCATCTTCCACACGTCTTCGGTAAATACATGTCCTGACACTGTGCACGTATACATTCGCAGGGAAAACCATATGGTTCGGAGACGTATTGGCGCACATGCCGGAGGGTCTCGCCTGATGGATGTGCCGCTGCATATGCACGGTAGCGACCCCAAGGTCTGGCTGGGGAGACCATTCACGGAGAATGAAGCGGCACTCGTCGAAGGGCCTCCTCGCGTGTGTCAATCTTTCGGCTCGGTCGTGGTTCGAGGAGTTTGCTATCGCACGGCAGCTCAGGACAAGACGAAGAAAACTTGTCAACGTTACTTCCGAGCCTTTTTCTCTGGAGAAACATCAAAGGCCCGAGGAAATCGAGACTGACCGGTGCGTCCGTGCATTACGTTTTGGTGAATGTGCGCAGAATATGTACCGAATGTCTTCTGCGTGTCTTCTCGACGTCTTCGGGGATTCTTACTATAGAGTATTGTGGCTCCAACTCGCAGGTACGCCATGGTAGATAGCATCTACAAGGTCGACTTGGCCGCGAAAGAGTACATTCTTGTGAAGGGAAAGTGGTTCCCTGAATTCAACCAAGCGACGACAAAACGGTTTGCCAAGCTAAACTCGAAGTACGGGCCGGACAATACCGCAAAGGTGGTGTACACATACGACCCGGATGATCCCGAGACATCTTGGGACACTACTGATCCATTTATCCTGGCGGCTCAAATTGAGCACCAAGTTGTAATCAAGAAACATCCTGTGATGAAGACGGCGGTGGTATTTGATTTAAAGGCTGACTTTTTCGAGTGCATCGACGATGATGGTTCACGACCGAAAGGTGCAAGACGCAAGAGGCGATCGTGATAATACGCCGGGCATCGTACTTAGTGGTCTGTATGTTGAATAGATGCAATCGTACATGTATGTGTAGATAGACCTATCAATTAACTTAGCCGTATATTATGTATCATAGCAACAGAGCATGATGACAACCTTGAAGTTGTTAGGAAGATACCTGGAATGTCTTCCGCATGTCTTCCGTGCGCCTTCTGAATGTCTTTTATGATTACGCGACTAGTGTACGTGTGGTATGAAGTAGCTATGTGGCCAAATTGCATAATCATCACATATGTGTCGATAACACATGTCAGAATGTATTTTGGCCCAGAAGACATTCGGAACATCTTCCGGGTATCTTCCGGGAAGACTGCCCTTTGCATGTCTTCCGGGAAGATGTCTTCCGAAATCCGGAAGACATTCCGCACATCTTCGGCACGTCTTCCCCGAAGAGTGTCTTCTGGTTTCCAGAAGACGTTCCACTCAGAAGACGTCTTCTGGAAACCAGAAGACATCATTTCTACGAAGACGTCTATAAGACGTTCAGAAGACGTCTTCTAGACGTCTTCTGATTTTCCCAGAATGTAGGGTCTAAAGAGGGGGTTTTCGGTGGTGGGGGCTACTGGGAGAGGTTTTGGGGTAGGCTGGAAACTGTCAAAAACGGCTATTTTTGGCTGTTTTGGGCGGTTTTCCGCCTTTTTGGGGCTCTGAAAGGTGAGCTATATCGTTTTCTTGGCTACTGTAGACCGGGGAAACCCTTTAGGGTGCTCCCTGACGGTCGTTTGTGGCCTGGGACGGACTTCGGGTTTAAGATCGGAAAACGAATGCTTGGGTTTCTGAGCCAGTTTGAGCCCCCAGTGTTAAGGGGCAAAAATATGAAGTTTTGGAGATGTTTTCCAGAGGATACGGCCGTTGTATACGAAAAAAAATGTACTTACGGAGGCTAAAATTGCGCCCAGATAGCCGGAAGTGCAGCTCTCCCCCTGTATCACAACGAAAGTTTCGATAGGCCCGTGGGCGAGTTGCGCAGAGGCGAAATCGCAGCACGCTGATACCAACACGGTCTACTCTGCCGCACCAACCCAAAACGACCGCATACATCCTACAGGGCACACCCCTTGCTGGGGTCGCGTGCCCGAGACAGGTTGTCCTCACCGCACCAAACATCATTTCAAGGGCCCAACACACGCTGCCCACGAGTGCGCCGCACCAACCAGAAGGCTCAGCCGCATACCCTACGGGGCACGCCCTCGTCCGATTAGCGTGTCGGAGGAGGCTGTCCCTCACACCGCACCATGCATATTCAGTGTGCCCTACCCACTTACGCCCACGGTCTGCCGCACCAACCCAAAACAACCGCATACATCCTATAGGGCACACCCCCTCGTTCCGGTCGCGTGTCGGAGGAGTTGTCCTCACACCGCACCATACATATTCCGTGTGCCCAACCCACATGTGCCCACGCGTGGTGTGCCACACCAACCCCAAACAACCACATACATAGTGTTGGCCACACCCCCTTCTTCTGGTCGCGTGTCTGAGGAGCTATCCTCACACCGCACCATACATATTCAGTGTGCCATACCCACTTACGCCCACGGTCTGCCGCATCAACCCCAAACAACCGCATACACCCTACATGGCACACCCCTCGTTCCGGTCGCGTGTCCGGAGGAGTTGTCCTCACACCG
>LGRX02019409.1:0-28104 GCA_001247695.2 Cymbomonas tetramitiformis | reverse complement strand
GCGCTCGCGGTGGCTGCCATCTGCCACTCGCGGCGCGCTCTCTCCCCCCCAAAAGGAAAAGCGGTCCGCTCCCGGACGCTTCACTCTCGGTGGCCCTAAGGGGAGGGCGCGGGTGGGCACCTCGGTGTGCTCACCTCGTGGCGACACGCATGCAAGGGTGGACCTCCTTGCACGCGCGTGACGATGCGTCCCGTCGAGACGGGTGCACTCGCCCGGAGCTTGGGGCTCGCCGGCCTCATCAGCACCCCGGGTGTGGGTGCCGCGCTCCGCGCTCGGCGGCGGGGCATGCGTGCGCGGTGTGCTGCTCCCAGGCACGCGCATCAACCTCTGCAAGGAGGCCCGATGCGCCTGGACGCGGTGCACACGCTGCGCGCTACCCCTAGGCACCATGCGTCTGGTGTGCCTGGCGGGGCAGCAGCGCGTCACGCAGCCCGAGACAGCACAGCGAGAGCTGCTGCCTCATGGCGGTGCGCCTGGCGCGCTCGCGGTGGCTGCCATCTGCCACTCGCGGCGCGCTCTCTCCCCCCCCAAAGAAAAGCGGTCCGCTCCCGGACGCTTCACTCTCGGTGGCCCTAAGGGGAGGGCGCGGGTGAGCACCTCGGTGTGCTCACCTCGTGGCGACACGCCTGCAAGGGTGGGCTTCCTTGCAGGGTCGCTCCTCGTACGCCTACTGTTCCTACCCTAAGTCCTAAACCTCCTAATACTTCCCTAGTACGCCTCGAGGGCCCCCTCGTAGAGGTGGACTCTCCAAATGGCGTTTGCTTCCCCAAGTGCGCAAGGATGTGAGCATGGAGCAACTGATAGTTGTTTGCTCACACCCTTAGCTAGGCTCGTGAGCGCTATGCTCTCAGCCTTTGGCTCAGCAACGCCACTAGGGTCCGGTGCGACACCCACCGAGCTCCTCGTGCCACGGGCCCCTCGCCTCCTACGTGAGGCTATCCGCCTTCTATCGCGGGCCCCTCGTCTCCCGCGGCGACCTGCTCGCCGCCTCCGACGGCATGCTCGCCTCGTGGGGGTCGCGCCTATCGCACTCCGAGCATCGCTCCTCCCTCTCGCATCCTGCGACACGGCCTGGACGCCGAGAGCCTGCGAGCCTGTCGAGTCCAATGCCTCGGCCGATGGCCCGACCACGCCTCGCCTATCATGGGTCCCTCGCCTCCCGCGGCGACCTGCTCGCCTCCCCCGACGGCATGCTCGCCTCGTGGGGGTCGCGCCTATCGCACTCCGAGCATCGCTCCTCCCTCTCGCATCCTGTGACACGGCCTGGACGCCGAGAGCCTGCGAGCCTGTCGAGTCCAATGCCTCGGCCGATGGCCCGACCACGCCTCGCCTATCATGGGTCCCTCGCCTCCCGCGGCGACCTGCTCGCCTCCCCCGACGGCATGCTCGCCTCGTGGGGGTCGCGCTTGCCGCAACCCGGGTATCATGCCACCTCCTCGCATCCGGCGAAGCGGCCTCAACGCCGAGAGCCTGCAAGCCTGTCGAGTCCAACGCCTCGGCCGATGGCTCGACCACGCCTCGCCTACCACGGGCTCCTCGCCTCCCGCGGCGACTTGCTCGCCTCCCTCTACGGCTCGCTCGCCTCGTGGGTGCTGCGCCTGCCGCATCAGGGACACCGCAGCACTTCCCCGCATCGGGCGACGCGGCCACAACGTCGAGAGCCTGCGAGCCTAACAGGTCCGTGTGGCTAGGGGGCAGCCGTGCGCCCTCTCGGAGAAACGCCTCGCCGCCAGGTAGCGGCAATGACACCTCCTCGGGCAGCACCTCGGCAGAGCCACTAGAGGACATCCGTGCACACTCCATGGGCTGCACCTCGACTGTGCGCTCCGGTGATGACTGCGTGCACTCCTCACGCGGTGACTCGACTCTGCTGGCAGGTGGCCGCTGCGCGCACTCGTCGGGCCGCACCGCCAATGTGCCGCCAGGGGCCAGCTGTGCGCACTCTCGGAGCGACGCCTCTGCCTCCTCGTCGGGTGGCGGCAGTGTGTGCTCCTGGGGCAACACTCCTGCTCCACTACCATCAGGTGGCCACCGTGTGCGCTCCCCGGGCAGCACCTCCACCGACGACTGCGGATATGGGCCTAGTGGTGGCGCCGTGAGCGGCCTCCAAGGCTCCGCATCAACGGACAGCTGGGTGCGTGTCACGCCAGCGCGCGCGTCTGTGTCGTGGCTTTGGTCGCGCGCCTCGCTCGGGGCACCGCCAACGCTCTGGCTGTGGTCTAGCGCCTCGCTCGGGTCACCGCCAGCGCTCTGACCGTGGCCGTGCACCTCACAGGGGGTTGCG
Organism: Cymbomonas tetramitiformis; assembly: GCA_001247695.2. Classification (NCBI taxonomy): domain Eukaryota; kingdom Viridiplantae; phylum Chlorophyta; class Pyramimonadophyceae; order Pyramimonadales; family Pyramimonadaceae; genus Cymbomonas; species Cymbomonas tetramitiformis. The sequence continues at coordinate 25,820 of LGRX02019409.1, read as the reverse complement.
CCGGTGCCATGGCCGTGCTCGCGGGGCTCGCTAGGGGCACTGCTAGCGCTATGGCTATGGGTGCGCCTCGCGCCGGGGCATATGTAGCGCATGCCCGCGCCATGCTTGCTACTGCACGCCCCGCTAGGGACGGCACTTGCACAGTAGCCGTGCGCTTCGCTCTGGGCAGCGCATGCGCTGTGGCCGTCGCCGCGCGCCTCGCTCGAGGCATCGCTCGTGCCGTGGCCGTGCGTCATGCTCAGAGCAGCGCCGATGTGGTTGCGCGCCTCGCTAGGGGCAGCGCCAACGCCGTGCCTGTGGCCGCGTGCCTCGCTAGGGGCAGCGCCAGTGCCGCGACTGCCACCACGCGCCTCGCTAGGGGCAGCGCCAGTGCCGCGACTGCCACCACGCGCCTCGCTAGGGGCAGCGCTCGTGCCGCGACTGCCACCACTCGCCTCGCCAGGGGCAGCGCTGGTGCTAGGGCAGTGGCCGCGCACCTCGCTAGAGGCAATGCCGATGTGGTTGCGCGCCTCGCTAGGGGCAGCGCCAGCGCCGTGCCTGTGGCCGCGTGCCTCACTCAGAGCGGCGCCGATGTGACCGCACGCCTCGCTAGGGGCAGCGCTAGTGCCGCGACTGCCACCACGCGCCTCGCTAGGGGCAGCGCCAGTGCCGCGACTGCCACCACGCGCCTCGCTAGGGGCAGTGCCAATGCTGTGGCTGTGGCCGCGTGCATCGCCAGGGGCAGCGCCAGTGCCGCGACTGCCACCACGCGCCTCGCCAGGGGCAGCGCCGATGTGGCCGCGCGCCTCGCTAGGGGCAGCGCCAGTGCCGCGACTGCCACCACGCGCCTCGCTAGGGGCAGCGCCGATGCCGTGGCCATGCTCGCGGAGCTCGCTAGGGGCAGTGCTAGCGCTATGGCCGTGGGTGCGCCTCGCGCCAGGGCATATGTAGCGCATGCCCGCGCCATGCATGCTACTGCACCTCCCGCTAAGGGCGACACTCGCGCCATGGCTGTGCGCCTCGCTCAGGGCAGCACTCGCGCAGTGGCCGCGGCCGCGCGCCTCGCCAGGGGCAGCGCTCGCGCAATGGCGGTGGCCGTGCGCTTCGCTAGGAGTAGTGCCGTGACTGGCGCTGTGGCCGTCACCGCGCACTTCACCAGGGGCAGCGCCAGCGCTGTGGCCATGGCCGCGAGCCTCGCTCGAGGCAGCGCTCGTGCTGTGGCTGTGGCCACGCGCTCCACTAAAGGTAGCATCGGTGCTGTGGCCGTACGCCGAGTGCGCTCTGCGCCCGTCCAATCTGAGGTACCTCCCCCCCCCCTCGGACAGGCGCAAGACCGCACGGCGCACAATCCCACGGGACGCCGCCCGCAAAAAGCTAAGCCTAGCAACGAAAAACGCCGCCCGCCGCCACGCCCGCAAACCCGCCGCCCGATCCCGCATCTCCTGACCCCTAAGCCAAACCACGCAACGATCGCGCCCGACACGGACATCCCGCAACACCTGAAGCCGCAGAATGAACCACGCCGCCCGATCCCAGGCCCGCTGCTGAGCCATACGCACCGCGCACCGCGAAGCCACGCGCTTGGCTCGGCACATCCCGACGCTCATCCCGGGGACCGCCGCGCACCCAGGCCGTGACGTGCTAATTAACTAACGCAGTGGAGGCACTTACGCCCACGCAAAGCAACAAGCACACGCCGCACCCAGAAATTCACCACTCAGGCACGAGCCGAGTGGCCAAACCGGCCGAAGCGCGGCAATTCCTGAGTATAGAGGGCGCAAGCCCTAGGCTACTCGAGATTGAGAAACACGCGGACAATCCAGCAAAGGCCGCACAATTTTAAAAAAATCGCGCAGCGCTCCCGCCGCGAAGGGTCGGTGCCGCCGAAAAATCCACGCGATCCCAAATCCCAAGCCCGACCTGCGCAACTGTGCGCTCGTGACACGAGCTCAAGCGCTATGCGTGAACAAGAAACATGCTAGGGCAGAAGCGCGCCTGAATCTCCTCGCGGCCCAAAGTACCCGGAGATCGGAACCCCAAGAACACCTGAAACCCGGCATCACCAACCCGCAGCCAAACCGACACGCCGCCCAAAGCGCACGACAAAACATCCTAGACCAAAAGAAAGAATCTACGCAAAACACGTTTTCGTTCGTAAAAGTAAAAATAATTCCAAAGTCATACACGCAAATTCCAAATTGCATATACGCAAAGGACGCTACAACGCCACGTCAAGGCAGCCGCCCCATCCGAGGACAGAACAGACTCAAAGTACATTCGCAAAGGGGAGGGAGGACCAAGGGCCCCAAGCCACCTCCTTCATTGCTAGGTAGTCGTACCAAACTACGTCGCGGATCAAAGCACTCGGAGAATTCCACTCCTAGAGCACCTGAATCCCACAACCACGCACCCACCAACACGAAGCAGAAACGCACGACACACTGTTCTAGATTTCAAGAAAGAAACGTCGGGCGAAAGGCATTACGCAAGGGGGGTGCAATCAGAATACGCAGAAACAGAAATTTTCAGGAAGCGACCGGTAAAACGATCCAATTACCATTTTGTAGGAGGCTACCACTCCAGTTTCTTCTCTTCTTTACACTTTCGGGCTTATACTATTCTACACTTATTAAACGACCGCACGAGGTATGCTTACGTATGGTCAACTATCGGACTTCGGTTTCGTAAATCCTTCAAGTTATTACTACAAGACTTCGGTTTCGTAAATCTTTATAGCTATGCTTTTTACAGCAGTTACGGCTTACAATTCTCAGTTCAGTTCTCATCTCCGAAACTGGTTACACTTAGAGTTCTTATGCATTCAGGAACTCTCTCCATAACTCAACTGTACTGAGTACTCCGTACAACAGGCTAGGCACCTCACATCAACATCATTCTGATCGGTCCTACTGTACTCCGTACTGAGTACTCTTGCGTTTTGTACTTAGCCGTTTTTCTTGCTCTTGTGCTTGCCTCCTAGCACATACGAGCGGCGTCGTAAAACAGGCGCTGGGCTTCGATCCCCGGGTTGGCATACCCGACCACGTGTTTCCGGAGGGCGTCGCAGACTTGTATAGGAAGGGAAACAAAGGCCCATGAGTGCGGCGGAAGCGATGTCACGCCCGCGCGCGACTCCTCCGGAGGGCTTTGAACGCCCCGGTTCTCGACGTCACAGGTGACGACGGAAGTCGGCTCTACCAGCTCATGTCCCTCTCGGGAGATGGGCGTCTCCTGAACCGGACTCGACGCTGCCGCTGAGGGCCCCCGAGCGTCTGACTCCACGGGCCCTGGGGGCGAGGCCTGAACCAGGGCGAGCCTTTGGACTTGTGACTCTATGACCGCCTGCAGCCTCTCCTCCAGCTGGGCCTCAGCTGCCGCTCGCCGCTCCTCAGCGGCTACCTGCTGAGCGACGCTCTCGTCGACAGCCAACTGCCTGGCAGTCTCCCGGGCCTCTGCGGCCAGCCGGTCTGCAGCCCAGCGCTCTTCGACAGTGCGTTGCTCGGAGACCCTGCGTTCCTCGGCAGCGCGCTGATCGGAGATCCTGCGCTCCTCGGCAGCTCTTTGACTCTCTTGGAGTTGCCGAGACAGCTGTTCCAGGCGAGCCTCGGCAGCCGCCTCCCGAGCTTGCGACTCCTTCTGCCAGGCTTCCTTCAGCTCTTGCAGGTCCTGACTGTTCCTGCTCGAAGTGGACTCCGGGGACGACGACGTGTTCCCTGAGGAAGTCGGACCGGGGTGCGGGGCCGATGGTGCTCGACTGGGCTTCCGGGTGCGAGGCACCGGGCGACTGGGGCCGCTCGGCTTAGGCGCCTGAGTCCTGGGCCTCGGACGTTCCGCGGGATGCTCTTCCTCCGATGAGGACGAGAGGGGAGTAAACCGGTTCGACCAGTTCCCACCGGGGGCTGCGGAACTCGGAGGTGCTGCACCTGACTTCCTAAGACCCCTGTGTGACTTCCGGGAGCAGCCGCTCATTCTGACGGCCGCGACGACCGCTCTCCTTACCTCCTGGAGGTCCGCTCCTTGGCGTACCAGCTCCCCTGGTCTGCTGGCGTTGATGGCAAAGACAGAGAATCTACACCTCCCAAGGGAGTTGTGAGGGTCCTCGCGCTTTTGTTGCATCAACACCATGGACTCGGAGACTGACTGCTGGTGGATCTCCAGGCGATAAGCGCCGTCCTCGGAGAGCCCATAGTCCTTGAGCTGGAACCACATTAGCCCTGACAGCGGGTGGTCTTTCCCCAGGCGCTTTAGGCCTCGACGGATGTCCTGCCACATAGACTCCTGGTCGGAATCCGAGCAAGAGCTGACACCGGATGAGGTTCCCGCCTTCCTTACTGGACGGCGGGCACTCGTTCCCTGGGACGAGTCCGAGCTGACTGGGGTCGTCCTGGGGAGCCGGCGCCACTCGCGAAGACACCTCCTGCCCATCTGGGTCATCCGGTGTCTCCGGGCTCCAACCTACCAGGTGCTCCTCTCCTTGGCGAGCATCGTCTGCTGGTGCCATGCCATGAAGACAGCTCCAGCTTGACGTCTGCCTCTGCGCCACAGACCCTGTGTCTGGACGACATGCTGGCGCCATGCTGCGAAAGCGGACTCGACTCGGCGCCGACTGCCTTTGTCAAACAGGCCTTGAAGTTGGGCGACCTGTTGGGTGACGTCATTCCACGCTTGGAATGCCAGGCGCTGGAGCTCGCGCTGATGCGCTGACTGGTCCGTCCTGGCCTTCCATGCGACCCACGCAAGCCGCGCGGTTGCGCGCTGACGAGATGGCAGGGAGACTCTCGCACGTCGTTGCGCTGAATTCAGCGCCCAGGTGCTCCATTGACGGAGGGCCAATGCGAGCATGGATTGACGTCGCTCTCCTCGCCAAGCCGGATTGGGCCGGATGCGAGACTCGCGCCCCCGTGACTGGACGACGTCTAGCTGCTCTGGGCGCCGGACATCATCAAACTCCCCTTCTGCCGGGGGGCTCCAGTCACTGGCTCGGTAAATCTCAAAGCGCCCTGGGGCACTGATGAGATTCCCTTGCTCGCTCCCCACGAGGGAAGAGAGGGAGGACGCTGCCGGTCCCGACGTCGGTTCCTGACGGACGACCCTACTGCTCGCACTCTTGCTGGACGCAGGGAGTGGGGAGAAGGGAGCTGCCGAGGGGTTCAACCCCTTAGCAGAGCGGTCCGAGTCCGACCCGGAGCCGGCGCCTGCCGCCGGCGGTGCCGGAGCCTCGGGCGACGCACGCTTCCGGCGCGCCGGCTGCCGTAGCGCCGAGCTCAATGCGAGCTCGGACACTGGCTCAGCCCCACTGACTCTCGCTGGTGAAGGGGTTTTTGGTGGCGAGGCCCTGGGGGGCCCACCAGACAACCCTGGAGGGGCTCTCAGGGGCGTGCGCGCCGGTGTAACCTCGAGGGCTTCACCGCCGTATTGGCGTGCAAGCGCACGCCGCACTCCCTCCCCCCTCTCACGGGAGCGCCAATCCCGGCTGTCTGACCCGCCAGCTGCGCCCCAGAACTCCCCAGAGCCTGGGCCGCCGACAGGCCCGCAGCGCGAGACCCCGACCGACCGGACCCCACGGCTGAGCCGGGGGCGGCGCCGGCCCGACCCCCCCCACGCCGGCCCGACCGACCGAGGCATTCCTCTTCATCTGAATACATGGGCATTGTATGCGTGCTATGCGTGCGATCTAATTAGCCAAAGCCGAAAGTGTCACACGACACACGTGGCGACTAGCACCCGCCGATCCAGAAATTTACCACTTGCGCCCGAGCACAAGCAGCCACACCGGCCGAGGCGCGGAGATTTCCGGAAAAGAGGATCCTAGAAAGCTAAAGCCCCATGGGGAACATCAAACGTTGCACGCCCGCGAATTAACCAATCGAAAAGCGGTTGGTGTGGCAACTAGTACCCGCTTCCAGGAACTCGCCACTTGCGCGCGAGCACAAGTAGACACACCGGCCGAAGCGCGGAGATTCCCGAATAGGGGGGACTAGAAGGCTAAATTAAAGGTAGGGGAAACCCCGAACCAACCCCGAATTTCAGCAAAGGCCACGCAAAATTCAAAATTTTGCGCAGCGCTTCCGCCGCGAAGGGTCGGATTTGCCGAAAAACGGAGACGATTCTAATTTCCCGCACCTGCGAGTCCCAAAACACGTCTATGCGTGCTATGCGTGCTATGCGTGTTATGCGTGCTAGGACTAAGGCAACGCGCGCACCTCAAAAGATTGTCGTCGGGCTAGATTCCTCCACACCGACGCGGCTCCAAGCGACCTGGAACCCTCACACCCACACACCACCGCGCAACAAGAACGAAAGCACAGGCATTCTCGATTTCGTAGTGCACGTACTTCGCTAGCTAATCGCACAAGGCGGGGCGGGTATGATCAGAATTTGCGCCAAAAAGACAGGGAAGCAACGTGAAAACACGAACTAATTACCATTTTGTAGGAGTCTACACCCTTGCTTCTTCTCTTCTTTACGGTTTCGGACTTATTCTATCTACACTTATTAAACGACCGCACGAGGTATGATTACGCTTGGTCAACTACAAGACTTCGGTTTCGTAAATCTATATAGTTATGCTTTTGCTATCAGTGCATGCTTTCAATACACAATATACAGCAGTTACGGCTCTTTACTTTTATGTTATACTTTTCAGTTCAGTTCATCTCCCCGAAACGGGTTACACTTAGAGTTCTTATACATTCAGGAACTCTTTCCATAACTCAACTGTACTGAGTACTCCGTACAACAGGCTAGGCACCTCACATCAACATCATTCTGATCGGTCCTACTGTACTCCGTACTGAGTACTCTTGCGTTTTATACTTAGCCGTTTTTCTTGCTCTTGTGCTTGCCTCCTAGCACAAAAACGACCCCTATTATGCAAAGCCGCAAGTGGTTGAAACCATCTCACACCGCACCAACTTCGCTTGCAGTCGCGACTGAATAATGCTAAGCTGATGCGGTTGCGGATGGGGCCAATCGATAACTCAAACGAAAGGTATTCACCTAATGAATACAAACGCTTTAGAATCGAATGGTGGATTTCTTTTTACTTCATGCTACATGCAAAAAAATGTTTAGAAGAAGGGGGTGTGCCAGGCGCAAAATATTGCACACGCTGAATCGCTTGCGCTTGTACCTCCGCGGTACCTAGCTAGTGATAGTTGATGGTACAAATGATAGATGGCATGTGACATATACTATATTTCCCCAAAATGGTCATAATTTATATTCCCAATTTTGCACTTTTCTATTCCCGAATCATTACGCTACCGTAACATAGTGCCCCAGGCACAATTGGTATCCCAGGCGTAGAGATCTGTGTTCCTTGCCCAGGTTTCGGTAGATGTGGGCCTGTCGGGTTCTGGAATATCGCTTCCGCGTTAATTCTGATACAGTATTGACTCGCGCCCTGCTTGCCCCTTTATTGACGAAGTGGACTACTTGGACTTAACGTACTTAGGTGGTTGGCGTCGCGATACAAGCTTGCGTGGTTCCCTCATATTTTTTGGCCTCCTGCGTTTTAGATGTAAGATGTAAGATGTTCTTGGGATGCTGTTTTGCGTTTTTCGCTCGTGTTTCGTATTTTGTTTTTGACTTGAACGTCGGCCGTTGGCAAACTTTAGCCCGTTGCTACGGGCGCCTTGCAGGAGGCCTTGTGGGACGGGATGTTCAGCTTTCGCGCTCCCTTGCGTCAGGTCGCGCTGTCGCTTAAGATGCGTGTAGATGTTGCGTTTGCTGAGTTGCCCTAAGTGCCCCCCTATTTCCTTCTCCGTTTTATCAGTTGTAGTGTTGGAACTCACTTGTTTCGCTTGTAGTGCGTATTTGCAGTTGGGGCGTTTGCGTATTGCGAAAGATGTTCAGTCGGTAAGATCTGATTGTGCGCTTTCCTTTTGTTCTTGATGTTTGCTTTTAGATGTTGTTATGTGCGTTTGTTGTGTTTGGTTTTGTTTTGTGCTTTTGTGCGTTTGCGTTGTTTTTTTGGTTTAGAATAGGATGATGAATAAAGTAGGATGATGAGACAACAAACGTTTTTGGGTGCCTCTCCGGACGCCGCCGGCCAGTGAACGGCGTTCGCCGATTTTGGCGTCCCGCCAGTTGTGGTTTATGCTGCTCGTTCGAGGCACTGTGAGGGGACCACGCCGGCTAACCCGGGGGGGGCACTGCTTGAAGGCACTGGCCTTATGAAGCCGATGTCGCCCTGCCGTACGTGGGGATCCGTTTTGGTGGGGTTTTGGAGATTGGTCGCAGGAGCTTCCGTCTTTGTGGGGGCGGCGGCCCACGAGGCGGTTCTGGGACGCAAAGGTGGCTGGGGCATTGGGACTATGGGGTACTTTGGGGGGGGCGTATGCATAGCATGCACGTCAAATTCATGCGCGCTGATGAGTGGCTGTGTGAGCCCAGCGGCTGCCCCGAGCCCTCCGCCGATGCGTGGTCCATGATGCGGTCCCGAGACGCAGACGTGCCCAGCGTCCCGGGACGATTGAGATCCGGCTCCACTGCACATGCGCCAATGCGGTGTGCACTGCAGCTGCACATTTCACTGCATGTGCCCAAGCGCCGCAGCTGTGACCCCTCGGCAGCGGCTCCACAGAGCCCTTCCTAGCGGGCCATCCGAGCCCCGGGCAGCGGCTCTCCCGCAGCTGCGCGAGCGCACCGAGCACTGCAGCTTCGCCCGTGCACTGTGCGCCGCAGCAGCATCACCAGAGCGCCGAGACGCCGCAACAGCGTGAGCCCTCGGCACGTCGGCAGCGGCTCCCCCGCGTCTGCGCGGACGCACCGAGCGCCGCAACTGCACCCATGCGCTGTTAGAAACCCGGCAGTTGCGCCCGGCAATTGCGCCCGTGCGTTGAGCGCCACAGCGGCACCAGTGCGCCAAGCGCCCAGCGCGGGGGGAGTGAGAGCGCGCCGCCGCGCATGGGACGCCTTCGCGGGCGAGAGAGGCAGCTGCTCGTACGCACATAGCTGCCACAGAGGGGGTGACGCGTCGCTGCACCCACACACGCTGAGCGACATGGGGCGTGTTGGAGGGAGCAGCGAGCAGCGCGCCGCATGGCGCCCGCGTGTTCCGAGCCCACCTGCGGGGGAGGTACCGATGACCCGGGAGCACCGCGCCGCACACACCCGCCCCACCGACGGGCGCAGAGCGCGGCGCACCACCGCGGGGATGTCGCCGAGGCCGGAGGGGGCAGCGCTTTGGGCGTCCGCACCCTGCGATGGGGTTGCGGACCCACACGCCACCGAGGAGACTTGCTCTCTAGGCGTGTCGCCACGGCGCCCTTCCCCGAGGCCGCCTCACATTGTAACAAACGCCGGCTTCTCATGGTACCGCGCCGGGTTTGTCCAGCTGGTGACACACGTGACAGAGATGACAAGTATGACAGGCTTCGTTAAGATGACTGCCCGAGAAGTGCAGACCTGCCAGAGAAGATATGGTCATTATCGGGTGACCAAGAAATGATAAGATGAAGATGACAGTGACTACTCTGCCACTGACGTGTCAGTCAAAATGTGGTGAACGGTAACATTGTTAGAGCTGGCATGGAATAATGACTTTCCATTGGCCAGATGAAGATTTAAGGGCTTGAACCCGTTACAGTTTTGGGAAATGTGACAGAGCATTGAGATATAAGTAAGCTCTGACTGTAGGTCAGGCTAGTGGACTCATTATTGTTTTGCTTCGCAAGTGCTAGGTGGCTGTTCGCGTGCCAGTGCTAGAGTGCTAAGACAGTTCTGCTCACAGCTTTGTACAATAATTCGTACTTTGTGGTTATTATACCGATCTTTTATGAATATATTTTACTGCTGTTTTTATTCCTTTTCAAAACAATAAGGATCCCAACATACCAGACATAAGCGAGGGCCCATAGGACCCAAACGTCATAGCATGCACGACGGGTGTCTATGCTGGCGTACACCGAGTTCGTACCGCAGGCTGGATGGTGGTACCCCTTCGGGGGGTGGTCGTTTCCCTGGCATGCTGGTCGCAGTGTGCCGCAGCCCTTCTCCTTGTGGTCCTCGCCTGGCTATGGGTCTGCGGTGGCATTTATGCGGAGGATAGGGCGCACCACGCTTCTTGTGCCGTGGGTGTCCCTCTGGGCGTGTGCGACGTCCGAGATCACCGGGGGTGGACTGTCCCATCCTTGCGCTGGTCCCAAGTCTTCTTGCTGGGCCGCGTGCACCTGCCCGCTTTGCCGGCCAGGTTGGATAAGCCTCGCTTTGCAGCGCGTTGGGCGCAGCTTCGGCGGAATCTCCAGCTTCATCGTGTCGCGCAGGCCGCTTACCTCGTGATTGTCCTTGCGCTGGTGGTCTCCACTGCTGCTGGTGGGAGTTCTCGCTTGGCGCTCGGGGGGTGGAGATTAGTGGCGTGCTTCTTCGCCTCGAACTCGCCGGTAGCCGCAGTGCGGTTCAACAGAATTTTGCGATTTTTTCTGCTTTTGTGCGGAATCCTGTGGGTTGCTGGCAAGCTGACGGAGAGTATGCCTGCGCATGGCGTCATGTCACCCACGCGGAGTGCCTGGGGTGCGTCACCCTGCACTTCTTGGGAGGCTCAGCAATCGTCGAGGCAATGGGAGCCGGGTTGGCAGGCCAATGTCGCGGAGCAGGATGAGGTCTTGCCGTATACCGTGCTGGACGAGCTTCAACCTCTGGGTGACACGACCGTGACCAAGGACGAGGCAGCGTGGCTCGACACTGAGCTCAATGCCACGTTTGGAGGGCATCCTGACTTCAAGGAGGAGCACTGGGAGGAAATGCGAGCTGTTCTTCGCAGATGTAAGGGCACTTTCGCCAACAGCCCTCACGACCTGACAGGCTACAAGGGCAAGGCGGAGCACAACACGTTCTCCATCCCTTTTGTGGACGAGTCCAAGGCTGCCTACCAGAGACCCAGGAAGTACAGCCCGGGCGAACAAGAGATCATTGACATCCACTGCAAGGAATTGCTGGAGTATGGCTTCATAGAGCCTGCAGCCAAGCATTGCAGACATGCGAGCAACGTCGTCGTGGCTGGCAAGAAGGATCATGAGACTGGCATGTGGACCCAGACGCGCTTCTGCGTGGACCTCAGGGGCGTCAATCGACACTCCCTCAAGGACAACACTCTGCCACATCGACCAGAGGAGCTCTACCAGAAGGTGGCGAAGGCCAAGTTTAAGACCACGCTGGATGCCACCAAAGCCTTCCATCAGATTCCCATGGCCACGGAAGAGGACAGGAGCAAGACGGCATTCTGGTGGAAGAACCAGTTATACCAGTACACTTCGATGCCCTTTGGGGCTGCTGGAGCAACATCTGCGTTTGTGAGAATCATGGACTACGAGTTACGTCACCTGCAGCATTGCACGGTGGCATACGTCGATGACGTAGTGGTCTACACTGACTCCACGCCTGAGCAACATCTGAAGGACGTCGAAGACGTGTTGCGCACGTTGGGGGACGCTGGCATAAGACTGCACGCATGCAAGAGCACCTTTGGTGCAGCCACGGTGGACTTTCTGGGTTACCGCATTGGGCATAACTCCATTGGCGCACAGGAAGCGAAGTGCAAGGCCATCCAGGAGCTTCCGAGGCCGCAGGACAAGACTGGGCTTCGTTCCATCTTGGGCATGATGAATTACTATAAGGGCTTAGTGGGTGAGCCAGGAGGGCCGAACTACTCTGAGATGGCCCGCCCTCTCAACGACCTGCTCACGAAAGAGATTACCGATATCAAGGGAGCTTGGGGGAAGGATCAAGACCAAGCGCTCCAGGACCTGAAGGACGCGCTCTGCTCTGGGAGATGTCTGAGGCCTATCGATTACGACAGACCCCTCATATTGTACACCGACTGGAGCACCTATGGCATTGGCGCAGTGCTGGGCCAGAAGGATGACGATGGGAAGGAGTACATCTGCATGGCAATCAGTCGATCCCTGAGCAAGACAGAGAGGCAGTACGCCAGCTTCAAGGGTGAGATGCTTGCAGTGGTGTGGGCAGTGCGCACGCTGAGACAGTACCTACATGGCGTTCACTTCACGCTGGTGACTGACCACTCACGCCGCTCACTACCTTGATGGAGAAGGCTGATCTTCAGGGACAGCACCTGCGCTGGGCAATCAGCTTGCAGGAGTTCGACTTCACGGTGCAGTATCGCCCAGGAGCCAAGAACAGCAACGCTGACGTGCCGTCTCGTTACCCGTTACCGTCTACGACGGACGAGACTGGGGCAAGGCATGAGAGGGAAAAGGTGACTGCGCTTCACGCAGGCGTGGGGGAAGCTTGCACGAAGGATTTCTGCGACTACCTGTGCTTTATGATGTGGCTGGGGATGTTTCCCCAGGGGAAGAGGCCACGCCAGAGGTGCAGGTTGCCAACTACTGCAAAAGGGCTGCCGTGGAGCAGCTGGGCACGGGACCCGTGCATCGTTTATTCGATTTGCACCACCAGGAGAATTGGAGTGCAATCATCGGGACATGTTCGACACAGATCTACCCGAGCTGGTGACCGACTCTGGGAGGCTAGCAAGGGCGGCTTGGAAAGCGCTGAGCCTGGTGCGACCTACACGAGGCACGCATGGCGAAAGAAGCCCCGCTGTATACAGCAATGAGTACTTTGAAGGCGAATGCATCTTGAAGCCCGAGAAGGTGGACACCAGGGTGTTGAGCAGGCAGTTCTTCTCGCAAGCTCGAGAGGAAGGCGTGGTGTGCTATGAGCCGTGTGGAGGCCTCTGTGCTGGTCTGGAGATGTTGCTCCGCAATGGCATGAAGGTGGATCCATACCTGTATCAGGACATATCACCGAGCAGTCAGACAGTGGCCAGAGCCAGGTGCACGGCGTTGCTGCGACGATATCCTGACCTTATTATCTCACCCAGTGCAATAGAATTTGGGGCCTTACCCCAAGATCTGCACGACTCGACGAGCGCCGATTTCATACGGGCAGGAGCTCTTCAAGGACGCCAGTGGGTCATGATGTGTGGGTTTCCATGCCAGGATCTCTCCCCTGCTGGAACGCTTACAGGCCTGGATGGCAGGCACAGCAAATTATTTTATGAAGTAGTTCGGCTTCTGTCCACGCTGCAGCAGCTACAGCAGCAGAGGCCCCCAGGATACATCCTGGAGAACGTGTCCCCATTGTCGCACAGACCCGGGACCAAGATCAGGGACGAGGTGTTCCCGTACATTGCCAGCGTCATTGGCCGACCAGTGTCCTTTGACGCAGCACAAGCAGGCGCTTACGCACATCGATTGCGAGCGTATTGGAGTAACCTGTTCCAGATCCACCAGTTTCGCTCCGTTATGAGCAAGGTGGCGAGACCAGAAGGACGAGTTGTATCGTCAATCCTGTGCAAGGGCTGGCAGCCCAGACCAGTGATAAGAACAGACCGAGCGCCTCACTACGTGGTGAACGTGGTGGGAGAACCGTTGAGGGCTCTTCCCACCATCATGGCAACGCAAGGGTCGAGAGCATTTAGAAGAGCAAGAATGGGCACCGTGGTGCGCAACCATGACGATGAGGACACCGAGGAAGAATCCCGAGAAGTGAACCTCGACGAGAAGGCGCGAGCCATGGGCTACAGCGCAAGTGAGCTACGCATGGCTGATGGCCTGAACGACGTAGAATTGGCGAGCATTCTGGGCCTGGCCATGGATCGCAGGGCTATGGAACTGCTGATGGCAGTCGCAGAAGCAAGCAGGAAGGGGCTTCCTCACAGCGAGGAGTCCCCAGAGGCGGAGAATTCCCCAGGACAGCCTATCGCTGTAGACAACAACTGGGCAGACCACGCGAGGTCGGACCTTCAGCAGAGGCAAGCTTTGCTGGCGGAATGGGTTGAGAATTCGAACGCATATACTCAGCAGGTGGCGAAGACCATGAGTCACCGTGACTGGGAAGAGAAGCTGCAGATAATGTGCTCACAAGGGCAGAAAGGTGCAGAAGGAATTGGGGCTCAGCGACAGAAGGCTGGAACCAAGAAGAAGAAGAAGAAGAAGAAGGAGTGGCAGCTCTACGCCATCGAGCAGTATCGCCAGAGGCACGAGAGCCACTTCGTGAAGGAGGGCGCAACTCCAGCAGCGCGCGTTGACGTGCCTGCTAGGAGTCCGCCTGTCAAAGATGCGGAGATGAGACTCCCCAGGTTGGCGTGTACCACTAGATTCGCGGACTTGATGGCCAGTGTGGCTGAACAGCAGGTCGACCGTGACAAGCATCGAGATGTGCATGACGATGCATGGTGCCTCAGATGGTTGAAGTCCAATGGCAGCGTGAGGTTGCCAGAGGATGAAGTTCGTCGTGTGAGGAGACGCGCAGCACGACATCGATGGGATGAGGCTACGGACGAGATCTACATGATCACGCTGTCGGGCAAGGAGGTGAGAATACCCAAGCCTGCTGACCGTCTTGCATTGGTCAAGGAATACCATTCCAGAACTGGCCATTGGGGAATAAGACGTACGCAGCATCTTCTGTGGCAGCGCCATTGGTGGGCCGACCTGAAGAAGGACGTGGAGGCTGTGGTCACTCAGTGTGAGACCTGCCAGCGCGTGAAAACCCACTATGCAAGAGAGGAGGCGTGTTTGTCCCCCCTCGAGATCGTGTCGTTCATGTATCGTTGGTCGCTGGACTTGGCATGGCCTTCGAGGAGACAGACCAAGGCTGTCATCAACAACAGGGTGCTCATCATGACCGAGCACTACACCAGATTCATAGTCTGTGTACCTATTCCCAACAAGGAGGCAAGGACCATCGCGGCGGCATTTCGCAGTCATGTCCTGGCTGTGTTTGGTACGCCAGCAGAGTGCTTGGTGGATGGAGGCAAGGAGTTCGAGGGTGAGTTCGAGCAGCTATGCAGAGACTGTCTGATAGACAGACGAGTCACCTCGCCGGACTCTCCAGAAGGCAACGGGCTCACCGAGCGAGTGGTGCGTACAATGAAGTTTTGCTTCAAGAAGATCGCCTTGGAGAAGGGCTTCGACTATGAGTGGGATGAACAGCTCTGGCCGCTCGTGCTGAGCTACAATGCAGCACGCCAAGAGTCCACAGGAGTGGCGCCGTTCACCTTGCTGTTTGCCCAAGAAGCAGTGGTGCCGCCAGATCTGAAGCAAGCGCCCAGCATGGATTTCAGTCCAGAGGTCAAAGATGACAAGGACGCCCGAGTTAAGGACCTCCTCCTGAGAGCACAGGTAGTGAGGCGACTGATGGTGCACGCTGGCTGCAGCCTGGCCACTGGAGGTTGCACAGCATCGTGATACTTTACATTATGAAGGAAGAAGGGGTGGGGGCATTGAGCCTAAGCCACACCAGTTTAAAGTGGGTGATTTCGTCTACATCAGACAGAAGCCTCGCAGCGGCATGGAAGTCGCGACCAAGTCTGCCATTATGAAGCTGGTCAAGATACAGCGAGATGGTGTTGTGGTGCTTGAGGACGCCACCAAGTTAAGGGAAAAGAGCACTGTGCAGAGCATCGCGCCATGTCACCTGCAGGTGAAGGACCAGTATGACTGCAGTGCAGCCGTGCCCAGCAGACACCTTGCATGTGAAGTGTGCAGGAAGACTGATGGGGAAGCAGAGATGTTGTTGTGCGACGCATGCAACAGGGGGTACCATTTGTGGTGTCTTACCCCAGCATTGGATGAAGTACCAGAAGGCGAGTGGTTATGTCCTAGGTGCTCAGGCACGGGGATGCAAGCTGCTAGCGCTGAGGTACAGACCCAGGAAGCCAAGAGCTCTTGTGTCCTGGAGGACAGATTGGGGATGAAGAAGCAGCAATTGAATGAGAAGCTGTCCTCAGACATGCGCCTGCTGCCAGCAGACGTGGGTCCCCGTCGTGTGGTGAAGGGAGACAGATTTCAGCCATGGCATGCTATCTCATCAAGGGAGATGCTATTGGAGGAGAAGGACATGTTCCTCTACGTGCCAGATCAGATTGATTGGGGTAGACAGGACAAGCTCTCCGAGGCTGTGCAGATCTTCATGCCAGGGCACTGGAATGAGGGCCATCGCACCGTGCTGAGCAAGAAGTACCGGGAACAGAAAGCAATGGCAAGGCAACTGAGGGATGCACCTCTGGTGCCTGCTTTGGCTGAAGAAGAAGTTGAAAAGCGAGGAGAATTGAGACATATGACTAAGGCTCAGGTGCGCGAAGCTAGCGCACTGCAGTGGGGGCTTGAGCTGGTCATCACGGTGCCCTCCGAGGTGAGGCGCTTGGCGACAG
Organism: Cymbomonas tetramitiformis; assembly: GCA_001247695.2. NCBI lineage: Eukaryota > Viridiplantae > Chlorophyta > Pyramimonadophyceae > Pyramimonadales > Pyramimonadaceae > Cymbomonas > Cymbomonas tetramitiformis. The sequence continues at coordinate 9,658 of LGRX02019409.1, read as the reverse complement.
AGGTGGACTGGAAGTCCATCGATGGTGTGTGGGACCCATGGGCAGGCACTGGGGTCATCAGTGAGGTGATGGTGGAGCAATGACCGCAGTTGAGATTTATGAATAATGACTGGAATTCTCAGCTGGGTTGGTCTGAGGCGCATGACGCACTTCAACCAGGTAATTATCGCATATGGAAGGAGAAGTATGGTGTTTGTGATGGTAGCACGACGTTTTTGTAGCTACCCCCTACCATTTTTGTAGCTACCCGGGTTTGTAGCTTAGCTACAAAAGCTCCCGCGGTGGCACATTTTGTAGCTATAGCTACAAAAGCTCCCGGGGTGGCCCATTTTGTAGCTGGCTACAAAATTCACGAAAACGAATTTTTGAGCTATTGGAACCACAAACGAATGACACCGCACATAAATCACAGTACATTTTTATTGAACTAACAGTACCGCCTACCGCGCAGATGGCATGTAATACGAATATATTAGACTGTTGTATGGAGGATGCCAAGAAATTAATGCTATCAAACTATCATGCATACTAGCACGAGGCAAACATGCAGGCATTTCAGATCGGTCGAAAGATTAGCAAACACAAATTAGACTCTTAAAAAACAATAGCATAATTAATACCAGCCATACTAGGTTGCTAGTTTCTAAGGGTTCAACGACCCGTGGGCGATAAGAAAACACGAGCACAGAGCACAGATCCAAAATAATTCCAAACATGTTTCCTGCAGCACACGAGCGTCGACTTAGTCAGGACGTTGGGGAACGAACCCAATACGGACAAACCTATTGCTGTTGGCATTTCGCCCTCGATTGGGAGTTTACACGGAAGACGTTTAAAAAAACAGCGAAACAGTAAACAGGGAAATAGGTTGAGTAATTCTGAAGTAAATCTGCGAATTTCTAAAATAAACAAGCGAATATCATTTTTGCAAGACTGGAAATTACAGCATGCCACCAGCAACGTTACTGGCGGCATCAGAAGGAGCCTGGCGTAAAAAAAGAAACCTGCAAAAAAACGATACGCTAGTCAGTAAAGATGTTGGGACTCGAACCCAAACCGTCGGGCTGTAAAGAAGCCCGCCGGTCTCCAAGCACCCCTATCTTCAGCGAGTTTAGTAGAGCTGGAAAGATGCCGCCAGCAACGTTGCTGGCGGCTTCAGAAAATGCACAACATAGTGGCAACCTGCGAAAAATAACGATGCCCGGAGGAGATGTTGGGAATTGAACCCATACTGTCAGGCTGCGAAGAAGCCCGACGGTCTCCGAGCATCCCTACAACGTAGGAAACAAGAACCGGGCCAGCAACGGCTAATGTGAAACATCGTACGCAGCGAGGAAAGCCCCCCTCCCCCGCCAGGCTCCACGCATGCAGGTTAAAACATGACCGATTCAGGATATCCGCTAGGATAACGACGTGGCGTGTAAAAGTTGTTACTCAAACAAGAAAGCAGAATGCTGAATAGCAGGCATGAAACAGGCGGCGCAAGAAGAGAGCTTGAAGAATGGTGAAGGTGTGGCAAATCGGGATCTGTGGAAGGTGTGGCAAATATGAGATTTCCTCAATCGTGGATGCGCGATCGTCAGAGCTCGTCGGAGCCGCGTGACTCCTGAAATATCTGAAGTAGGAAAGGTGACTGGTGGGACGATCTTGAAGCACGAGATGCGTGACATATATCCGATCGAGTCTGCTAGTTGTGACTAAAGATCGAACGGACAGTCCGTCAGCCAGTCGGTTGATATTTCGATCGGGCGGTCGAACGGTCGCCATACAGTCGATGTAAGACTGAATGTTATGGTCGACGACAAATATAAATTATAAAAACTGTGTTCTCAAAATTTTGATATCTTTATCTACTCTATCTGCTTCCTTTCTGACCTGGACTCGCCCCGTACCGTAGGATGCACTGGGTAGTATGGCTACAAACAATCTGGGGGCGGTGTCGTGTGGTGATGCATCCTGACGCACACTGTTAACACTGGGGTGTGCCCTGGAAAAATCCTGGGAATTTCCCCTTTCCCCTATAAGTGAACGAAGATTGTCCCAGAATTTCCGGGGGAAATTCCCGGTCGGTTCTGGGGCACCTACAAAAATGTCACAGTAGCTATAAAAATGGTAGGGGGTAGCTACAAAATGACCCCGTTATCGTTTGTGATGCCGTGGTGACTTCGCCCTGGTTTGCAGCGCTGGATATCGCGTTTCCATTGGCAGTTATGGCCAGTCGTGTGGTGGCATGTGTCCATGTTCCTTCTTACTATTTGACAGACATGACCGAGAGCAGAGCTGCGTACTTCAGACGATTGAGTCAGTCTGGACGCTTGCATGTGATTGGGCATCTAGAACATGGACCTATTGGCCGCAGATGTATGTGGGTTTTGGTGTTCAAGAACCCTCTGGTCAGAGCAAGGATGTTACAGGATGGAGAAGGTGAAGGCATTGGTATGTTCACTTTCAGTTTGGGCAAGTTCATGGCGGATGGTGATACGACCCAGTATGCTGAACAAGCCCACATTTGAGTCTGTGCTACTGCAGGCAGCAGCTACAGATGGGGGATGTTGGAAATCTGGGCTTGCATATAAGAGCTTAGCGTTCGATCTCAGAATATCAGAATTTCAAAAATTTTGTAGCTCTATGATCTTGTGCTGTGTTAAGTCTGCCTGGATAATTGCCGACACGAGTGAATGTTAAGAACGAGTTTATGTCTATCCGCGAGTGTTAAGATTGCTCGGACCCGACAGTATTCGTACCATCATGTGCACGCGTTTGCGACAACATTACGCGCTGGAGCACGCCGTGATTTTTGAGGGGGGGAGTGAGAGCGCGCCGCCGCGCGTGGGACGCCACCGCGGACGAGGGAGGCAGCTGCTCGTACGCACAGAGCTGCCACTGGGGGGGTCACACGCCGCTGCACCCACACACGTAAGGCTACCGGGTAATCTTTTTGGTAAATTACTGGTAACGGTATTACCAGTAATTTACCCGGTATTACCGACCCCCTTTTTCGTTTTACCTCCCATACTTAAGGATTTACCCGGTAATTGGTAAATTACCATGACTGTCATGTGGTAATTTACCATTTTCCGGGTAATTTACCAAATTTCATTGGATCTCACGGCTTGGAAAAATCGATTCTGCCGCCTTTGACGACATTCAACAACTGACGGACGGCCTCGTTCACTTCTACTTTTACCTTCGCTTCGCTTGCCCTGCGTGGCATTCATTCATTCTATAATGTCCTCCGTGCCAGCGCAGGAGCTTTCTCTGCGCACATGCGATGATGTCGAAACTTTTGAGTGGAAGGACTCTGACGGGAAAACTCACGAGGTCCCACAAGCGGTCTTCAACGCCCTTAAGGCACCTTATCGTGGTCAGTCGGGCTTCGGGCTTCAACATCAATATGTCCTCTCACAGTTCTTTGACGTCGCAGAATACAAGCTCACGCTACACCCAGAGAAATGTTGTGAAAATAATGTTCGCACATCCCTAGTCTGCAAGCACGATCCGGCTGTCAAGACAAACGTAGCGTATCACAAAATCAACACAGGCAAGCTTCTGAATAAGTTGGTAGATAGCGCGCGAGTACCTGATGAGATCAAGTTGAAACTTTGTGAGAAGTCTACTGCTGAGCATGCCAATACATGGCGCAAGACATACGAGTCGAAGCGAAAGCAAATGGAAGCTGAGGACGAGGCAGGATTGCTCGCTGCTGAGCAGGAGGTTCAGGTAGAGATTGATCCAACTGCAGCTAAGCGAAACGAACGCCAAGTTCTTCTCAGCGAGTTCGGAATGCGGGCACTCACTTCTGCCCATATTCTAGCTCTTCACTTTCTACTGGGATGCTTCTTTCTTGCTTGTCGAATTCCTTTCAATGTCGTGCGCAATGTTTTCTTTCGCGAGTTCATAAAAGGGTTGTGCCATGCATACTATCCACACTTGCCTACTTTCGAGACTCTTCGCACCACTATTGTTGACAATGTTTACGAAGAAACTATCCTCTCTACAAACGCGATTTTAGACAACGCGCCGGGAAAACGCACTCTATCTTATTCTTGACGGCAAAACCAACGCTGTTGGGCGTGCCACATGCAATTTGTGTGATGGTAAGCCAGGACTGAGCGCTTACATTACTACTAAGTACTTTGGAAAGCGAGAACACTCTGGGCGTGTGCAGGCTTCATACGTCTATGAGCAGCTTTCCGGCCAGGAGGAAAAGTATCGAGCAGTCGTTGCTGACAATACAGGAAGCATGCAAGTAATGTTCACGTTATTGCGTGCTTGGTATCCGCTTATGTTTATCATAGGATGTTGTGTACATATTTTAGATCGGTAGGCTATTTAATTTAGAATATTTTTTCATAAGTTTAGAATACCCCATTTTATCGTTAATTTAGAATAAGTTTTCTTTATGTCATCCGGCTATGACCGGTGCATGCATCCATGACGTTGTACCTGTACCTGTTGAGCTATCCCCATGCCATGCGAAATATTACACTGAAGAGTTGTCTTGCCGTGATGTCCATATGTCCGAATGGAACCAAAAACCGTTCGATTAAAATCGAACGGTTTTTGGTTCCATTCCGAAAGATTCACGGCCGTGAATCTAAAAGTCACGGCCGTGAATAACAACTCTTTACGCATAATGACTTTTATTATTTGCCATCTTTGCCACAATAGACACTCACGGCGTGTTCTGCTTGAAAAAAAGTAAGTAACTTGAAGCCTTGAGCTTCAACTTACTGAAAGATATGTATCTTGGCAGTATGTGTGCCAAGTTTCGTGCTCTAGGACGCACGGGAAGCCCTCGGCTGTTTGGCATCTTTGGGTTTGGGTGTCACGTTCGAACCCAAACCCAAAACATCTGCCTTAGAAATAGATTGCGCGTTTCGCGCAAAAGTAACTTGAAGCCTTGAGCTTCAAGTAACTCAAATATATGTATCTTGGCAGTATTCGTGCCAAGTTTCGTGCTCTAGGACGCACGGGAAGCCCTCGGCTGTTTGGCATCTTTGGGTTTGGGTGTCACGTTCGAACCCAAACCCAAAACATCTGCCTTAGAAATAGATTGCGCGTTTCGCGCACAAGTAACTTGAAGCCTTGAGCTTCTGGTAACTTAAATATATGTACCATGGTAGTATTCGTGCCAAGTTTCGTGCGTTAGGACGCACGGGAAGCCCTCGGCTGTTTGGCATCTTTGGGTTTGGGTGTCACGTTCGAACCCAAACCCAAAGCATCTGCCTTAGAAATAGATTGCGCGTTTCGCGCACAAGTAACTTGAAGCCTTGAGCTTCTGGTAACTTAAATATATGTATCTTGGCAGTATTCGTGCCAAGTTTTGTGCGTTAGGACGCACGGGAAGCCCTCGGCTGTTTGGCATCTTTGGGTTTGGGTGTCACCTTCGAACCCAAACCCAAAGGCAAAGGCATAGGACAGTTTCGTAGATTCTGTCCCAATGCAATGCAACCTCGCTTGCTAACTCATATTACAATGAATATTCAACATTCAAGCGTTGGATACCCCACGCCAACGGGAAGCGCTCGGCTGATTTGTTATTTGGGTATGCGCACCCAAATGACAAAAAACGCATCTTTGAAACTCGTTAGTTTCAAAGATGCGTGGCCGATGCCTTCGTGCTTATGTGTGTTAATCCATATGAAATATTCCATGGAATAAATGTGAATATCCCGCACAAACGGGAAGCGCTCGGCCGTTTTGTAAAATTAGGGTGCACCCAAAATACAAAACGCATCTTTGAAACTCGGAAGTTTCAAAGATGCTTGCCGGTCGCGTGCAGCGGTAAAAGGCAAGTCAAAGGGTTTAGAATCTAGAAGAAGTACAGGGGCCTTTTTTTCAAGCAGGACACGCCGTGAGTGTCTATTACGACGGCGCCCACCACTATCACAAGCGAGACAAACCTTCTTAAAGCTTTTTGGAGGCTTCCTCATGATGGCACCAGCGGGAACGAGAGCGTTTGACCTGTGTGCACATTATTTGAACACGAGTCGTGAAAAGGACCACCGGTCATAGCCGGATGACATCAAGAAAACTTATTCTAAATTAACGATGAAAACGGGTTATTCTAAGATTAAGAAAACTTATTCTATATTAATTATTTTTCCTTTTAGATCTTTTGATTGAGGACATGGTTAAGTTGCCCGAGATTTCACGCATCGTGGCTGACTTTTATTTCATAACTGTATTCTTGAAGAGATACTCTATGTTGTGGGAGACCTTATTAGAAAAGCAGCAAGAGGTATTCGGAAATCGCGCGAGAAAGTTGAAAGTGTTTCCTTTGACTCGCTTTGCATATGCCTACTTGATGATTTCGTGCGCACTTTACAACTGGCCTATCCTGCGGGATATTCCAGAATGGCCGGATTATTTGATAGTGCAGGAGAAGTACCCAGATGCACGAGCAGATTTTTACTGCTTTGAATCTTTGGTTGGGAACACTGTCTTCAAAAGTGAAGGCCAGGCAGCACATGGAATAATAGAGCCTCTTTCTAGGATGCTCCATTACCTCGAGGGCGACAGCGTCCCTCCTTCGCACTTACTCCCACTATACTGTTTGTACTATTCCTTTGTTTGCGAACTTCCCCTCGCAGTTACAACAAGGCTTAACAACGAGACGATTGTAGGTGTTTCTACGATGGTGAAGGATAGGTGGCTGGGCAGAACCACTGCTCCTCGCAAAGTTGGTTTACGCCATGATCTTCACTGTCTTGCGTTTTCGTTGGATGTGTATGTCCGCGCTTTGATCGTGTTGATATTTGGCGAGGCACGGCTTGAACGAATTGATCGGACATATAGTGATGAAAACGTATTTGCTGCGATAAAGAATTACAATGGTGGGCTTGAGGATGCCAAGTATCACCGCTTGGTGCAGGAGGTTGAATCGTTCCGTGCGAAACAGGAACCGTATGGTGTCAAGTCAAGAGCGGTTGAAGGCATGTTGAGGGCCAATGTTCCAATCAAGATACACCCTTTACTCAGCGATGAGGAAAAGAAAAACAAGTTTATCTATTTCCTATGCTGCCTTCAACACTTGCATATCATCACTTCCAACCACACGTTTTGGAATTCTATCACCGTCATTTCGTCTGATGGTTCACTTTTCATACAAATGGTGATCATAGTTTTGCAGATTATTATTCATGCTTGCAGCATCGAGCGCATTAGCAAGAATTGTGATATGGTACACTCCAAGGCACGTGCAAGTTTCAGGGATGTGAATGTCCGGAAGTCCATATTTTGTTTTACGAACTTGTTGTTGCAGAAGAAGACCACACTTTCTTACAAGGAGTATTGTACCACCGTTCTGAGCCCAGAAGATGCTGCTGATGTTGTTCTTTCGTTTGAAACTGAGCTGGATTCTTCTGACGACGATTTACCTTGCGGGGGAGCTGGAACAGCACAAGAACCACTCGAGGCAGAAGATGATGATATTGACGTGTCTCTTCCTGCTGTCGTCCACGCACCGTATGGCCTTTCAGTGCCCTGCAGGTTTTTCTGTCGTGGAAAAGCCTTCTGCGTTCTTGACGGGTGCAACAACTTTTCGTGCTGTATTTATTTTGATGCTGTGGAAAGCAGAAGGTTGGCAGGTGGGCAAGATACAAAAGTATGCCCCTGAACGTGTACGCCACAACCATGACATATTGTGGGCAGAGGGTGTCCGTGGCTCGAAACTAAGCCTGGATAATTATACAATTTCTGATAGTCTTGAGTTGCAACCAGTAGGCACTTGGGCCTACGTTCGTGCAATGTGAGCTTGCCTGCTATGAGGTAAAGTACCTCGTTTTCACTCCTTGATGCCCTCTTCTAACAGAGGATGCCCTCTTCTAATAGGGGATGCCCTCTTCTAATAGGGGATGCCCTCTTCTTACAGAGGATGCTTGTGAGCTAACGATTATCTGTTTTATTATTTAAGCTGACTTTTATCTGTTCTAATATTTGAGTTGACTTTATCAATTTCATTATTTGGTATCACTTTGAGGTGACTTTATTCATTTCACGAAAGTATTAGATATCACTTTAAGTTACATGCCATTACAGGAGATCAATGCCGTCATTTTAAGCTATCGAACGTAGGCAGGCGGTCAGTTTACAGTCCAATCGGCGACTTACTGTATGCATTATGCATCCCGCCCCTGGTGGTATAAACTATAGATTATAATCTGATAATCATATGTTCCAAGGATCCAGCAGTTCGATATGTATGTATGACCACCCGCGTTACCTCATATCACCCGCGCAATAACACACACATCGCCCGCGCTATATTACTCCGTCCCTTCACGCCTCCGATATCTCGCCGCATCATTATAACGACCGCCCTCCTACCGCCCGCGCTCCGCCCGCGCACCGCCCGCGCGAAAAACCCCGATTTTCCAGTTCTGTCTGTACGTTTGTAATAATGCTATTCGTATACGGGCGATGTTTAGGGGACAACCTATGCAAGTGACATATGCAGGGCAATTCTATAGGCCTTCCATTATCAGGTGCGCGAAAAAAATTGGATTTGGACCATTACAGAGTAAGTTGACGATTTTTTGCTGGTGGTAATACTTTGGTATTACCACCCAAAAACTTACCGGTAACTTACCAGGTATTACCAACCCCCAATTCCAAATTACCGGTAATATGGTAGCCTTACACACACGCCGAGCGACACGGGGCGTGTTGGAGGGAGCGGCGAGCAGCGCGCCGCATGGCGCCCGGGTGTTCCGAGTAGCCCACTTGTGGGGGAGGTACCGATGACCCGGGAGCACCGCGCCGCACACACCCGCCCCACCGACGGGCGCAGAGCGCGGCGCACACCCACGGGGGTGTCGCCGAGGCCGGAGGGGGCAGCGCTTTGGGCGTCCGCACCCTGCGATGGGGTTGCGGAGCCACACGCCGCCGGGGAGACTTGCTCTCTAGGCGTGTCGCCACCGCGCGGAGTGAGAGCGACGCCGCTGTGACCACCATCGAGAGCGGCGCCACTGTGGTCACCACCGAGTGCGACGGTTTTTTGACGTCCATTGACGACATCACCGTCATTTTGGCCACCATCGACAGCGCCGCCACCGTGACCACCACTGAGAGCGCCGCCACCGTGGTCATCGTGCCGAGAGAACCGACACCGTGGGCCCATCGAGAGACGCCGCCGCGTGACCACCATCGAAAGCGACGCCACGCTCCACCACCGAGAGCGACGGTGTTTTGACGTCCACTGCCAACACCACCGTCATTGTGGCCACCATCGACAGCAGGGAAGAAGGCTTACCGTGAGAGACCGGCCCATGGCCGTTTGAAGTCAGCCCGGGCCGGTTGCGGGCCGCTCGATTGTTGGATGCGGGCCGTCTCTCAAGGGTCCCGATTTTGAAAGTTTTCGTGAAAGTTGTGCGATTTTATGATTTTGCCATAGTTGAAATTAAAATTTTGCGCCTGCGGCGGCGGGCAAATTTGAAGATTGACCGGGCTGGCTGAAAGTGGGCCAGTAAAAAATTCAAATGCGGGCCGCTTCGAAAAAAGAAAGCCTTCTTCCCTGATCGACAGCGCCGCCACCGTGGCCACCACTGAGAGCGACGGCGTTGTGACGTCCACTGCCGACAGCGTCGCCACCGTGGCCACCATTGACAACGCCGCCACTGTGGCCACCACTGAGAGCGACGGCGTTGTGACGTCC
>LGRX02019408.1:0-15377 GCA_001247695.2 Cymbomonas tetramitiformis | reverse complement strand
TTTGAAAAGATTTCAAAAGAATTCAAAGATTTCAACCATGGTACGAAGGTGAAAACTCCCCAAGCAAGGGGGAGGCACCGCGATTTCAAAGATTTCAAAAGTTTTCAAAGATTTCAACCCTGGTAATCAAAATGAAAACTCCCAAGCAAAGGGGGAGGCACCGCGATTTGAAAGTTTTCAAAGAATTCAAAGATTTCAACCCTGGGAGAGAGAATGAAAACTCCCAAGCAGAGGGGGAGGCACCGGGATTTGAAAGCGCGGTGACGTGGAATAATTTGTGTGACGTGGAACGACGTGGTTTGACGTGGAATTATGCGTATTATGACTGTACATTTTATTATAGTATCCCAAAAAATCCAAATGAAATTGTGTCTTTGCAAATTTGCGACTGACAATTGTGGACAAGCCTCAAAATGGGCGAGACCCATCGGCTGCTGAGCGTTGGTCCGGTAGGGCAAGGATTGGCGCCGAAATCAATGCTGACTTCAATCGTTGGAAGGCTTCTTTCTCCTCCTTGCCCCAAGTCCACGGCACTCCCATCTTCGTGAGGCGAGTAAGAGGGCTTTCGGGCCTGTGCATAGGGGTCAACCGCGATGGCCCCCGTGTGAGATTGTATGTCTCTTTGGGCAGCAGGAAGTCACAGTTATGTATATGACGGCTCACTTGAGCCTGACAGGTTGACTGTGGGGGAATGGACTCCAAGGTTTTCTATGTACCTTATTTGTTATTTGATGGGTTTTTTGTATTACGTATGAGCGTCAGACTTTTTGACAGAGACTTCGGACAATGTTTCTTTGTTTAGCAGAGTTTGAGCTCAACTAAAAATCAGCTCTGTATTACGAATGCGTCAGCTTTTTTCAGAGATTGTATTACGTTATTTCGGAGCTGTATTACGAATGCGTCAGCTTTTTTCAGGGACTGTATTACGTAATGACCTACCAGAAACGCATAGTGGTGTTTAGTTGACTTTGACTGCTTGCCTTAAGTGACGGCGCGAGTGTAGGAAATTAGTTTTCTGCAAGTTCCAACTGACGAGAGCCTTGGCACGGTTCGAAAAGCTTATTGGAAGCCAAAAGTAGACTCCGGTATTCAGAACTTTTCTATTATCGTTATAACACAATTTACAGTGTACAGTATCTGTTGAGTTCCTATCTGCTTAACTTATCTTGCAGTGTGAGCTGTACTGCATCTTATCTGGACTTCAAACCTATCTTGGGTTCTTATATTTTTCAGGCGTTATAACTTATCAAACGAGAGAATTGTTGTATCGTTACTACACATATTAGTTTTTTAAAAAATAAAAACTTCAAGTTACTGTTCGCAGTTGGGACTTATTTCAGTGAGACAACCCACAGCACAGATTATTTTTCAGACGTTGGGGCTAACTACTAGTTAGGTACCAGTCAAGATCTTTGTTTTACAGATTTAAAAACGGAAAAACGACCCGAATCTTTATCTCTTTCTACTACTCATATGGAAAATCAGCAGCAACAACAAATTCCGGCGAGTGGCCCACCACCGCCGCCAGCAGGATCACAGCAGGGTGTAATGGCGGCTGGTATGCAGTTTGCGCAGCAGCAGGTGCCACACTATGCAGCAGGCGCATATTCTCCGGCTTCTTTCCAGCAGTACAGCCCTGCAACCCCAGCGACAGCATGTCTTCAGCCAGTCTTCAATCAGCTGACACCAATCCCGACGGAACAGGCACCGTTCCAGCCGCGTATCGACCCAATGACGCAGCGCCCTTACGTGTCTGTGTGGAGGGACCGACACGATGAGGAGAAGAAGAAGAGTGAGGCTTTGGAGAAACAACTGGCAGAGGAAACGAAAGCTAAGAATGACCTGTTTCGCGAGCTGCTGGCGGCGCGGGCGGCTACTGAGGATGCGAAGCGTGATGCGGAGTTTCAAAGGAAGTGTGCGGCCGTGAAGGGAGCGAGTCTCAAGGAGGTCAACGAGACCCTTTTGGGAATGACGAAGGACAAGGACAAGGGCAAGGCAATGCACTTTGTCGATGACGACGGGGAGATCTCACCAGATCGCAAGAGGAAAAGTAAGAAGTCCAAGAAGAAAAAGAAGAGCAAGAAGTATTCTAGCTCGGACTCGTCCTCGTCGGAATCAGAGACCAGCTCCCAGGGTGACACGACGTCGGATGACACGAAGAAGCGGCGGCGCAGGAAGCAACACAAATCTCGTGGTGAAGGAGTGGCTGCGGTGAGGAAGTTGGGGGCTTCAACCTCGGGGAGGACAGCGAGTGGTGCGACTAGCCCCCCACCGTCGCAGAAGACGAAGAGAGGTAGCGAGCTGACCGCTCCCGGCTCCCAATCCGCTGGAGCTGCCGCACCTACAGGGATGCAAAAGAGGAACACCACGGGTAAGGTGCAGCCCAAGATGTCACTGGCACAGGTCAGCAGGAAATTCAAGACAGAGCTGGCGCTGACGAAGCTGCGTGTGATTCTTGTGAAATTCCATTTGGTGGCACCTGAGGAGATCGAGACACTGACTGATGCACAGGCAGTGGGGCTGGCGGATCCGCTTCGTCGTCAGAGGAAGAAGGGGAAGGAGGGCCGCTCTGCCAGAAAGCGCCTGCTGGTGGGTAGGTAGGATCTGGAGGAAATACCCACTTCAGAGGTCCCTGCTTCCACCACGCTCTTCTGTATTCTTGTGGAGGAACTGCCATACACCAGCGAACTCAAATTTTCGCCAGGGCTCCGCGACACGATTTTTGAGTGCCTAGGAGCGCGAGCAAGAGTCAAGCAACTGCGAAAGGAGGTTTGTCAGGTCCAATACAGGGGTCCAGTAAGGCTCCAGACGATATTTGTGCTCCGTAGGTCCCAAAATGCTCCAGTCAAGGTACTGCTGGAGGATACCAGAAGGTGCTAGAGAAACTGCCAGAAACGTCCAGAGGCTGCTGAAAGCTCTATTTGGAGGAGCTTTCCCCACTGCCGATGGCCGTGAGGGCGGTATCAGGGGTTTCTAGGCTGTTCTATGGGGTCTAAGGAAGGGGTTTTTGGTGGTGGGGGCTACTGGGAGAGGTTTTGGGGTAGGCTGGAAACTGGCTAAAACGGCTATTTTGGGCTGTTTTTGGCTGTTTTTCGCCTTTTTAAGGCTCCGGGAGGTGGGCTATGAGGTTTTTCTGGCTACTATAAACCGGAGAAACCCTTTAGGGTGCTCTCTGACGGTTGTTTGTAGCCTGGGGCAGACTTGGAACTTAAGATCGGAAAACCAATCTTGACCAACGAGAGCCTGGTTAGGCCCCCAGTGTTAAGGGGACGTTATGCTGATGTTTGGTGACTTTTGGGAGCAGTATACGGGTTCCTTCTTTGAAAAAAAATGGTATTTCTGACGTAAAAGTTGCGCAAAGTTTCCCAAAAGTACGGCTCTCCCCCTTCAGTATAACGGAAGTTACAGTGTGGCCGTGGCTGAACGCGCGGAGGTGTTCAGATAACGCTTATTGATACCACTCACAGAAAAATAAGGGCTCAATTCCCACTCAATTGAGTGTGAACTGAGGGCAAACTGAGGGCAAACTGAGGGCAAACTGAGGGCAAACTGAGTGCGAATTGAGGGTGATCCGAAAGGGATCTCGAGGTGACTGAAAAGAATCGAAAGTGAACTGAGTGCGAACCGAGTGCGAACTCAGGGTGATCTGAGTGCGAACCGAAAGTGACCTGAGTGCGAACCGAGGCGATCTGAGTGCGAACTGAGGGTGATCTGAGTGCGAACTGAGGGTGATCTGAGTGCGAACTGAGGGTGATCTGAGTGCGAACTGAGCGACTCAGTTCATACTCAGTTCATACTCAGTTCATACTCAGCTTATTACACTGCATGAATTCGCGTATTCCCAATTCGCGAATTCCCACATTCGCGAATTCCTACAGAATGAATACATGTTTGTATATATGCATATATATATCTCACATATTTGGCGAAATAAATACTAACCGTTGAGAAACCGCTACTACCAACCGTTTGAGTCAACAATGTTTTTAGTTGGTATATATGTTCGGATAAATCTTTGACCAGTCAACGTTTTATCAACTGATGATATTAACCCCTTAGCTGCCAGCTGATGGACATGTCCATCAAACACTCAAAACTGATTTTCTCGGCGACAAATAACTCAAATTCACTTTTGAAGACAGTTTTGAAAAGCTCTTATCGAGCCGCGTGCAGCCATGCACTTGGGAGCAACCATGTTGCGACGATGCTCTAGAGACTGCTCAGCTGGGACCTCATCCGCAGCAGACTGGAGCGGGCCAATCCGCGAGCGTATATCCCGTGCCAGCGCCCCTGCTGCGACAACTTTTCCGACATTTACGCCTCCGCAAGACTGAAGACCCGCTTTAGATTCCAAGCGGCACCCTCCTTCGTGAAAGTGGTGCCCTGGTAGCGGCAGGCAAGTTGTGCTCGAAGAGGAACCAGAGAACCTAAGAACTGGAAACAGAAAGGAACCAGAAAACCTAAGAACTGGAACTTAGATGGGTACCTTAGCGGAGTGATCCCAGGAGGTAGACCACTCCTAAGGGGGGGAGAGTTGTGCCCGGAGGCACAGCGTGAGCCGATATGCCTATGCGTCCGTATGTGTGTCATCGGGGGTAATCTGGGATTGGCACGATGACAGTGAAATTGGGCTTGAAATCACGATGAGAATGAATACCAGATGTCCGGGGTATGACAGTATGACAGTATGACAGTATGACAGTATGACACTATAGTAGTATGACAGTACTGTGGGGGGTGTCATCGTGGCACTCAGTCAGACCCTCGAAGAATGGTCAGATTCGCATCGGGGTTGAAAAGACAATGAAATCGAATATCAGATGTCAGGGCTGACAGTAAACAAAGCCAAAAGTAAAGTCATTCAGAACCCAGGTGAGTTCTACAATACAATCAGTAATAAGAGGTATGATTGTAAATATGAGTTTATGGGATCTGAAGACAATGAGATGGTCTTAAGGAATTTTACCGAGAATTCAGAGGTATATGCCGATACACGGTTTTCAACAAATGAGGTATTGGCTGCGTTCATAACCAGTTATGGACGATTAAAATTGTATGAACTTATAGAAGCAACCGGGTTCTCAAACGTATTATACTTTGATACTGATTCTATTATATATATAGAAACTAAAGAGAATCATCATATATATCACGGTACTGGTTATCGACAACCATGGCTCGGTTATCTCAAGTGTGAGCTTCAAGAATTAGAAAAGGATCAAGGGAAGTGTATTGAATTTCTGAGCACTGGACCAAAGTCATACAGCCTGAAGTTCGCCGATGAATATTGTATGACAAAAATAAAGGGCTTCTCTTTGAGTACTGAAAACTTAGAACATATCAATCATGATGTTATGAAAAATATGATTCTAAATCAAAGGAACGACCCAGTAAAAATGAATAACCTTGTTATCAGACATCAATCCAATTCATTAGGATTAGAAGTCTACTGACGAGGAGGACCGGGAGGATCCCTCGCACGGCGATCGAGACCTTTCAGATTTCTTCTGGAGCTCTACGAATGATTCAATCACGGCATCGACATCTTCAATTCACGGCACCATGACTGTGCTGCGGGCCGGCACAGCAGTGCCACCGCCAACTAGTGGCTAGGAAGTTAATCATGCCGCTCCTGCACAGTGAGATTGACCGTAGCTGTATGTGCAGAAGGGTCCGATCACGGACCGGTTTCAGGTTTACAACTCTTGACTGGGAACCGCCCTGCCAGAAAGGACAGGCCTTCCCGTACAGCCCAATTTCCACCGTTGTAGATGGTGTTTGTTCACAGGTTCCACTTTCGGCTAGCCAGTCACCACACTAGGTGGTGTGCTGGAACAGTCACACCGCTCGCTTTGTGACTCTTCCTATAGTAGTGTGTATGACTGTCACCCGAACCCGAACCCTAACTGTTTATGCCCGTTATATCGGGTTAACTTATCAACTTTATTACATTCTGAGAAAACTGATCACTGAGTGAATATATCCCGAGTCCTAGGGGTATATCCAACATTTTCCACCTTCCACCTCCTCACCCTTTCTTCGTCGGTGCATTCGCTCTGGTGGTGCCAGGCCGCTTTTGGCCTTGGCACCGCACGGGCATTGGCTGAACATCGTCTTCCTTACGCTCGACGTCCTCTGTCATCGAGAACGTCGCCGCCGCCTGCTCCAGAGCCCAAACCCTGATTCACTAGACAATTCTGTGTAGCCCTGCTCTGTTTCAATCTAAGCAGCATGAACTAGCGCCGGCGGATGCCCCTCTAGCTGAGCTGAAAAAGGCTCCTTAGATTTCTTGCCGTGGGATGGCCGGCAGGCCTATTGACACTGCTCCCTGTTTCCACCTCTCTCCTTCTGGAGGAGGTGGTGTCACGGGTAGACCGATTTACCCCCCCACTATAAAGTGGGGGGGCCTGTCTCCTGCTGTCCTCCTTCGGAGAGCCGTGTCACACGTAGCATGCGTCTCGGTAGCTCGGAACACAGATGCATAAAACCCCTAAAGTATTTTATGTTATCATCTTAGTATTCCGAAAGCGAGTGTTCACTGACTGCACGTTCTGTGATAGATATATATCTGACTATATATGTATATCCCCCACCAGCCAGAGAATCTCACTTCTCATCAGCGGTACGGGACCGATAACCTTATGAAAAGGATGAAATGACTATATATACGTAACGGGTGAATATATCGGCAGTGAGACACAGAAAACACACAGGGCCGGGTGCTCGTAACGGTGATAACATAAAACTAGAGAGACAGACATACGGACTGTCTAAATAGAGAAGGCTAACGTGACGGGGATCACGGGGAGCCCAATCTTGCCACCCCCACTGTAAGGGGGGGGCACAGTGGGTCTCCTGTCTGTCACCCCTCAGCCCGATGTGTCACCAGTGTCCGTTGTCACGTGTATCACGGTGTGCTATAAAACACCTATCTCAGTATTTTATATCATCTTAGTATTCGAGAGCACGAGCACCTGCCCCTGCGAGACAGTTTCGCTCCTCAGCGCCTGACATATATATATCCTTATATATATATTTCTCACTTCCTCTCAGGTTATCGGCCACCACTTGTGGGTGCTCGTTGTTTACTTTTGATCCTTGGAGGGCGAACCGAACTTCCTCGAATCCGCCGCACACCGACGGCAGCTGTTTCGTCCTTACGGCAGCAACTTAAACCAGACCCCGGCCACCGTTGAGGATCGCGGCCGAGTCCAAAATTTTATCACCAAACCGTGGGCAATTTGGGCCAAAGTTGAGCCCTGTTGTTTTTGCGTATTTTCAAACAATCCCGACCGCCGCAACCGACGGCAGTTGTTTCGTCCTTACGACAACAACTATATCACGACCCCGGCCACCGTTGAAGATCGCGGCCGCGACCAGAATTTATCACAGAACCGTAAGCAAATTGGGCTACAATTGTGCCCTGCCGCTTTTACGTATTTCCGACCATTCACAACTACGTGCCCTACACTCTGGACAGCAGCGCCCGAACTGTGGCGAAACTGGCTTACCACACGTTATTTTTGACCTCACCGCCGTTTTCCTCGTCGAATTTCACCCCAATTTGGCTTTTACATCGCCCGATTTGGTTAATTTTACGAAGAGTTTCGTTTTCGACACGCACCCAAACGCGCCCTCGCCTTTCTGGACAGCAGCGCCGCTCCTGCAGGACAACTGGCTTGCCGCACGACTTGTTTGACGTCACCGACGTCTTCCTCGTCAAAATCTACCCCAATTTGACTCATCCATCGTTGGATTTGGTTCATTTTTCAGAAAGTTATGTCTTCGCTTGAGAACCCTAACTTGGCGTTCGCGGAATTATCCAGCCAGCGGTCAGCCACCATGTCCGCTGACCGCCAGAATGCGCGCATGCCCGCTGTTCATTCAGCGTTGGCATCTTTTCGAGTCCATCGACGGCATCCTTCACATGGCTATGGTCTGGTGGTGTCTGGTGGTGCTTATGCACCAGACACCAACATCGAGTCTATCGCCTTCGCCAATGACGACAACTCTGAGCACAACGAGTTACGTCCGCAGCATCCTCCGCTCTCCGCTCCACCCTTCGTGCCCCTTGGCCACTGCGTGGTGGTGTGCGGTGGTGTTACAGCACCAACCCCACCGGTTCTCCCCTCTGCTTGCGCGCTCATTGGCGGCAGAGTGGGGGCACGCCGCATTTTTCACCTTCCATCCCCCTGCCCCCTCTTCGTTGACGCATCCGCTCTGGTGGTGCCAGGCCGCTTTTGGCTCTGGCATCGCACCGGCGTTGGTTGAACGTTGTAGGGGTGAGTATTGCCTCACTGGCGCTTGACGCATGCGATCGAGGGTGACGCCGCCCCAAGCAAGATTGAGAAACAACATCACAGTTCGGAAAAGACCCTTCTCCATGCCTACACGGCTTGTGATTGACTCTCGAGGGAGCCGAACTCTTTAGATTTAGTTAGCAACGGACTTTTGGACATCTTGGGATGGCACATGCCGGACTACTCGGGCCAGTTTGGCCCCTAGACCCTGCAGTGCTCCTGTCTCTTTGCCTGGTGACACCTCAACCCCACGGGGTGAGGTGGTGTCACGGGGAGCCCAATCTTGCCACCCCCACTGTAAGGGGGGGGCACAGTGGGTCTCCTGTCTGTCACCCCTCAGCCCGATGTGTCACCAGTGTCCGTTGTCACGTGTATCACGGTGTGCTATAAAACACCTATCACAGTATTTTATATCATCTTAGTATCCGAGAGCACGAGCACCTGCCCCTGCGAGACAGTTTCGCTCCTTAGCGCCTGACATATATATATCCTTATATATATATTTCTCACTTCCTCTCAGGGGACACGGTCACGGGTGACACATGCCACACACCGTGAGGGGTGACGCAAGGAGAAGCAGGCCCCCATACAGTGGGGGGGAAATCGGCTTCCCCGTGAGGAGCATGACTATATATGACATCCTATGGGTATATATTATTCAACCAAAAAATCAGTTTTGCACCAATCATATACCCCACAAATCAATTGATTTCATGTCGGAAAAAATAGTTTACGCCCTGTAAACTAAAACGATACTGTTACAAGGAGATACAGATTTCAGCATTACAGTTCTCCCCTTGCTGTCATAAATGCTCCCGGTTCGAGTGTGCGCGATCTGGATCTGCGATCTCCTCGACAGCGACCATCCGAATCGTGTCAATCGCTCGATCGCATGCTCGAACCTCGATGGTCAGTTGCGCTGCGATGCGCTGAGCGTGAGGACCGAAAAACAAATCCGCCTTCGCTTCCGCTCGAACATTCCTGCTTCGTTTTGCACCGGCGCGGGCGGCTTTCACTAGACTACAGCTCTCTCTGCGAAGACAGGGAAGTTTAAAACCCGTTTTCCGGCGTTCTCAACTTGGAAAAACAAGCTCAGTTGATCAAGTGTTTTTAGCTTGACTTGTATACTTTTTGCCCCGTTCGCGCTCTGCGCAGTAGGATAAGAAATCTTTCAGGATGTCGATGTCGAAAACCTCCAAAATGTTGCAGTACGTGAACTACCGGATGAAGGTCACGTTGTTGGACGGGCGATCTTTGATTGGAAAGTTCATGGCTTTCGACCGCCATATGAACATCGTTTTGGCTGATGCTGAGGAGCATCGCAAGGCAACGGGTTCCAAAGCCAAGGCTGGAGAAGAGAGGGATCAGCGCCGTGTTCTAGGTTTTGTTTTGATCCGAGGCGAAAACGTTATTGCACTAACCGTGGAGGGTCCTCCACCACCAGAAGATACGAAAAAGGGAGGGGCCGCAGCGCCGGTAATCTTAGCTATCCCTTCAGCTTCTTGCCTACTTCAACCCTACACGCTCAAGATCAGAGCCTTAGATCCCTTTTATTTGCTAGGTCGGCGAAGATTGATGCCGCACCCTTGAGGTCCTTTTCCGAGTACAAGTAAAATATTCAGGTTCTGTTTTGTTATATCTGTTAACGGGATTGACATGGATCTTCTAGGTTTCCGACTTTTCCCTCCTGCAAGTTTCATGCCCACATCCCCGGCCTTTTTTTGGAACTTCTAGGACACTGGATCGATCTTCAGTGCAGCCGTAAAAATACGATCTATCTCAAGATAGCAGGAAACTTTTTGTGTTTTTTTTAAAGGGGTTGATCGGAGGCGGACCCATGTAGGAGACCACCTCACCTTCTCTTCAGAAGTTCGGTATCAGCCTTTGCCTTAACAGTTCTGCTACATCACTGGTATTTCCAGTGTCTGTTAACGCCAAAGTCGACGCAAGCTCTCAAGGGCGTTTGTGAAAGCTGCGTGAACAATAAGTTCCTCCTGACAATATTTATTATTGCTCTGGCATAGAAATCCTATTTTCCTACAGCCTCCACTCTCAAGTGGCACTACAGGCCGTTTTGAAATATGCGGAGCTGTTGAACTGTAGACCTTTTTCTCACGGTTACTTTTTGCTTGATTGACAGGCGGGCCCTGGCGTTGGTCGCTCTGCTGGACGCGGGGTTCCAGCACCAGCCCCCGGACAAGCCCCCCCTGGTCTTGCTGGGCCTGCTCGTGGTGTGGGCGGCCCTGCACCTGGCATGATGCAGCCTCGCCCACAGATGACTGGAGCAGCTGTATCTTACGATGCTCCGCCTGGAGGCCCTCGCCCTGGCATGCCCCCTCCCAGCGGTCCTCCGGGTGGCCCTCCCAGACCAGGAATGCCTCCTCCTGGAATGCCTGGAATGCCTCCTCCTGGCATGGGGCCACGTCCTGGAATGCCTCCTCCTTTCGGCGCGCCCCCAGGAATGCCTCCTCCGGGCATGCGCCCTGGTATGCCGCCTCCTGGAGGCCCGCGCCCAGGAATGCCTCCGCCTGGTATGGGGCCTCCTGGCATGATGCCTCCTCCGCGCGGACCTCCCCCTCAGTAAAGTCTCGCTAACCTTTAGTATCCGCTACGTTACCGTTCGTGGCTGAAGATTTGTCTTAAAAGTGGAACCCTTACACGACACTCCCAAGAAGAAGCTTTGAACCACGGTGGTTCTGCACAAAGGATCTTGTCAAGAGTTTTTACCCACTCCGCTTGTACCCTCTCTACCAAAAGGGTGGCAAATAGGGACGCCAAAAAGGAACTGAAGGCGATAAGATGCTGCCTTCATTATTGTGCCACAACCGTCATTTCTGTGCTTGACGATATCATGAGAGGTACACAGTTTACAAATACGCCGAATAGTACACCTGGGATGAGTCCGCTGAAAGGAACGGATGCAGGGAGGGATCGATCGTTTCCGCTAGAGTCGCAGACGCATTTCTCCTTCAGAGATCTCTTCTTGCAACAAGTAGAGCCTTAGATCGTTGTCTGATGAGGACTGCACTATCCCGTGAGCTGTATAGCACAACGAACATTGAGACAAAATCTATTAATATGCCGGCTTCACAGTACGGCCTTGTGCAAACTGAAAACTTCTTAACCTGCTCGCTGGCCTTGTTCCGGATGATAGGTGCACTAGTTCACATGTTAAGCACACTAGCTGTGCATACAGCTTTCTCGTGATCTAAGGTCTTTATCATCAATATGGTCGTTCTACGTGTCTACCTCTTGGACATGCCCTCTCTTCTAAGCACTACCGTGGTTTCCCTGTAGAATGTAATTTTGTTCCAGCAACCTTGATTAGGTCATGTTCTTGGCAACTTCGACATAAAGGGTGCAATGTATATACGAAAGTTTATGAATATGCCATCATCTGTTCTCTGAGAGTTTGATTCATGCATGCCACTTCAGCGTACTTCCTGCTTGGACAGCATGCACCAGAAGGTGCATGAACCGCTACACAATGACATGTGAAAGGTTACCTGGGATCTTTCTCTGTCCAAACGATCATCCGTCACCTATATTTTCGGTTGAGTCAGAAGGTATATGTACTACCGCTCGCCACATGCATATTCACCTTGCACATGAATGTGCGGAACGACTTTTTGGAACGGCGTTATGCTTTTGCAACGTGAACCGGTTCTGCTGCGTACCATCATTTTCGCCAGGTTACAGTGCACATTCAAGCTCAATCGGTTCATGTTCGTTGGAAAGCCATGAGATCAATTTGATATGCAACCACAATTTCGAACGTCTGAAAATAATTATCGACACGATTCCACGCAATAAAACTTACCAATCAACGCAATATCAGTCGCTTGTTACAGTTATCTTGAAATATCGCAGCGTCTTGTAGAGCAGATTACAGAGATATGCCTGATTCCGGAAGTATTTTCTCGGGCGGAAGAAGTTCAGGGTTTGTATCACTGTGTAATACATATTGATAAATGTCCATCATAGCTGGAAATCCGACGCACACGCCCGATCGGATCGCGCGTCTGATACCTCGGACTTGGATATCCGATCGTTGTATGGGCGTATCGCTTGGAATCCCTTTCTAAGGCTCTTTTGATGATATTTTGTGATTAAGGGATGACTCTCACGGGTCACGACATACCATACCCATATACCCTTACCCCCTCCGCCGCCTGCCCCTCCCACTTCCCCACCCCTATCGATGGAGCAAAAGCTGAATTTCTGAACACTTTATAGGAGTTTGGGCCCCAACATCCCGAATGTATCACGTGTGATGTCTAATTGGATCGCCTAATCGCCCCGGTTCCCAACAATCGATCATTCTCTCCTTATTATTTTGCGTGAAGAACACAACACCACATACTTTCCCATACTTTAGGTGTTTCCTTCTTCAATGTTTTCCATACTTGAGGAATATTTCTATCTTTCGGGGGAGGATCCTCCATAGCATGCACTCATAAGCATGTCGCAGGGGGGACGTAACCATGGCATCATGCGACACATGCTATGCTATCATGCGACAGATGAACACACCATACACCCTGGATACAGGCGGGGCATGTTTCGTCATCAAACTTCCTTTCTAACACGCAGAAGTGGGCACAAATATCCGCTGTATGGCATACCGCTCTTGGGTCAATAATGACCCCAGACACCACTTTGGCGGGTTAAGGGCATAACACTTAAGGGCTGTAGTAATGACATATCCAAGGTATGGTCGGCAAAAACTATGCATGTTATCAATATTTTATCGATAGGTGTCGCAAATTTATCGATTTGTGTCGATAGTTCGATGTATCATCGATAAATGTTGATAGTTCATCGATAAAATTCGTCGATAAATCCATATATATCGACGATATTTCATCGATGAATATCGATATTTCATTCGACAATAACTTTGCATTTGCACACCGAACCCACGCTATGGTCCATGCCAGTTCGACATAAGTTGATCTCACTTCATCGTTCATGAACGTCCCTTGTTACTGCGATTAGAGGCTTACTTTATGACATCAAGCCACAGCTAGTCTTTGCACATAACGGAGTTGTGGAATGTATTTATGCCATCGAGAGGGATACCGCCCCTGCATCCTCAAACAGAAAATCCCGTGAGATATATTAGAGGGACGCCCCACCTGTGTTCAGTAATGTGAGTGCACATATGTCATCCTGCTTGAACGAAGAGTGCGATCCTGATGGGGACGGCCTTGACTGGATGAGCGGTAATGGGGGGCGCTCCGTCTCCACAAGTCAACAGCAAGCAAGGTCAAATACAATCAAAATGGAAAGTACTTTTTGGCTCTTTGAACACAGGAGCATCTGGTCGGCACATAGTGCAGCTCGATCACGCGCAAGGCCCTCCCCTCCCAAAAATAAAAAAAAGCAGTGTCCGCAGAGAGCCCAACAGTGGCAGCGGGGAAAGGAGGGGCAGGAATGGCGTGCCTCATTTTCATGCCACGGCTTCCGATTCCCTGCCAAGTGCACAAGACAGGATCCGCACCGCACTCGATGAATCCGAACACCTATATAAACTCGATGAATGCGAAACGCAGTCCATGAAGATGAATGGTGGTCGTGGTGAAAAAGAATGGATGTTGCAGTGACATTGATTACGCCTCTATGCAAAGTCATGCTGGTAGCCTGATCTGGAATGGGGCGAGGGTCTGCACGAGCGTGCCTTCTTCTCCTAGCAAGGAAGGGGCTTTCTCATCGAAGACGGCTAAGCAGAATCAACCCCCCATTTCGGATGCATGCGGGCACCGACACTCACAGGTGGCAACCCACCGGACCAGTGTAATATCTTTCCCGCGGCTACATAGGCATCATCATCGGGCCTGCCCTGGTAGAAATCACGCCCGCACACAGTGCAAGATCAGAACTCCAGCTCTGTCACACGGCTGTCGTGGCATACACTGATGTGCCACTCTCCGGTGTGAGCAACACGGAACATGTAGGAAGCAGTAAACAGCCATGGCGCTAGCCCCTGCCCTAAGACCACATAGTCCTGGTAGCGTCTGGGAAGGACACATCACTTTTGGTTATGTCGTTTTGATAGCGCTCGCTATGTGGCAAATTGGCCGCGTCCCCAACTCCAGCTGGCACAGCATGAACCGAGCGCACGGCGGCGCTGAGACACAGAGGCACACCGCACCGCCCTGTGAAGCGCTCACCTCTTTGAGCTCCGTGTCCCCTCCACCACTTGTACCCATCGGCCGATTCCACACATCCGGTAACTCCTGATATTCTCTGTAGAACACCAAGTTCATCGGCGGCTGTGACCCAAACTGGCCGACGCGCCCCCACCGACCCCGTCAGCCAAGTCGAGCGAGTCTTTCTTCTGGCAAACATCACTTGCAAGAAGTGCTTCAAGCGGAGCATCCGTTGCAGGGCGCTCTGGCAGTTGCACATGACTCCTTTGCGGTTTGAGGTAGGGCTGAGGGGTGTTGGAATTCGAGAGATTCGTTTTCACAAAAGCGAGCGTAAACTTTCATTCTCAAAAGATATACCAGTTCGCAGAACGAAATGCCACGAACATTACCAGTTCACAGCACGAAACGCCACGAACATTAGCGCGCCATCATTACTGATTGGGCGGTCTATGTGAAAGTTCACTAATTAGAGCTGGCGTGTCACTGTCGAGTTCATAACGACTGCAGTGACACGCCTGCGATGGTCCGATGAACTATCCGGCCCAGTGTCATAAACTGGGCCGCGATCTATCACATACTGAGTGTTATCGATGGTCATCATGTGATCCAACGGTCACGATTAGTTCAGCAGATCTACAGATCTAGATCTAAGGGTTTCACAGGGTTTCTTTAGGGTTCCTTCAGGGTTTGAGCACCCTGACTGCCACACAATGTCTAGACAGTCATGCTTTACACCAAACTGATCAGCATTCACTTGCAGATTCCAATAAGGGGCACATCACGAAGGCTGCGCAGACGGTGCGAGGCTGGAGACATGAATTATGGCAAAAGCCAGGCTGCGCGGCTTTGAGCGCGGCCTGGCACGCCTGGTAGATATTGAGCAAGGCCTGGCACGCCTGGTGGATATTGAGCGAGGCCTGGCACG
>LGRX02019404.1:0-17083 GCA_001247695.2 Cymbomonas tetramitiformis | reverse complement strand
ATTTCACAGACCCTCGACCTTTATGCCCCTCGAATATATGTGATAACATTTCACAGGCCCTCGACCTAGACGCCTCTCAAAAATATGTGATAACATTTCACATGGTCCCGGATACCTTGTTCCACAGTGATAGGAACTGAGGGGTATCTCCACTCCTCCAAGGCTGCTATCTCCGAGCTCGAAGGTTGTGCTGAGGATACTGAACTCGACACTCCCCTTTTGTCCCCGAGGTCTGCGCTGTACTGGCTCCAGAATGGTTATGCACCGCCAACTGCCATGCCTCATCCTCACTCAGCGTTGGATGTAAGGCCTTGGTGTGTTCGTACCACTCCAAGTCTGTGTCCTTCGGTGTGGGGGAACGCACTGGCAACGGGTGAGGGGTACTCCTCTCCTGCAGCACTGTCCTCTGGGCAGCCATCATAGCTTCCCACCCTTCTTGCTCCCAGTGCACGTCTTCTCCTGCAGCCTTCGCACTGGCTATAGCCCGCTGTCTCTCCGCAGGCAAACACTCGAAGGCCTGGTCTCTAAGAGCCTTGTCCTTCAGCAGGGTTTTTACCGCCATCTCTGGCGTCAGGGAGTGGTTCTCCTCATCCGCTACAGCAGCCCTAGCCTTTCCCTTCTCCTCAGCTGTGAACTTGCTTCGCTTCTTGGGCTTCTTGGACTTCTTCTTCTTCTTCTTCTTCTTGAATCTTCGCCGCCCTCTGCTCCGCTCTCCACTGTCGTCACTGCTGCTGCTGCGGTATCTGCGCTCTCGCTCTGGTGATACTGATTTTTCACTGAGCGACGATTCGCTACCGCTGCTGCTGCTGGGGTCATCCTCAGGGAATCCTCGCTGGGCTGACTGGCTGTTGCTGGGTGCTGCCACCAATGATGCTGACTGATATGACGGAACCACAGGGAGCACAGCAAACCTGTTGCTCTGAGCTGGGTGCTCATCTCGTCGGTTCAGAGGTCGTGCTCGTCCGAAGTTAATTCCCGCGAAGAACTTAACGGGAATTCCTCCTTCGTGTCTAGGGGGAAAAAGGGGGAGGGGAAAAAGGGGGGAAAGGGAAAAAGGGGGGAAAGGGGGAAAGGGGGGAAAAGGGGGGAAAGTGGGGGAAAGGGGAAAAGGGGGGGGAAAGGGGGAAAAAGGGGGGGGGGAAGGGGGGAAATGGGGAAAGGGGGGAAGGGGGGAAAAGGGGGGAAAGGGGGGAAGGGAGGGGGAAAGTGGGAAGGGAAAAGGGGGAAAGGGGAAAAGGGGGGGGAAAGGGGGAAAAAAGGGGGAAAGGGAAAGGGGGAAAGGGGAAAGTGGGGAAGGGGGGAAAGGGGGGAAATGCGCTGGAGATCCAGCCTATATATCACCTGAAATTCAGCCTCTATATGACTTGAAACTCAGCCTCTATATCAGCGGAAATCCAGCCTCTATATCACCTGAAATCAGCCTCTACATGAGCTAATATCCAGCCTATATATCACCTGAAATCCAGCCTCTATATGAGCTGAAATCTAGCCTCTATTTGAGTTGCAATTTGGCCTCTACATGAGTTGAGATCCAGCCTTTATATCAAGATAGTTATATCACCTGAATTCCAACCTATATATGAGCTGAAGTCCAACCTCTATATGAGCTGAAATCCAACCTCTATATGAGCTGAAATTCGGTCTGTATATCACCTGAAATGCAGCCTCTATATCACCTAAAATTCAGCCTCTCTACGAGCTGAAATCCAGCCTCTATATCAGTTGAAATTGAGCCTCTATATGAGCTGAAAATCGGCCTCTATTTCACCTGAAATTCAGCCTCTCTATGAGCTGAAATCCAGCCTCTATATCAGCTGAAATTGAGCCTCTATATGAGCTGAAAATCGGCCTCTATTTCACCTGAAATTCAGCCTCGATATCACCTCAATTTCAACATCTATATCATCTCAAGTCCAGCCTCTACATGAGCCGAAATTCAGCCTTTATATGAGCTGAAATTCAGCCTTGGCATAAGTTGAAATTCAACCTTGGTATAAGTTGAAATTCATAATTCATAGGCCGGTAATTTATGGTGATACAACACATTACACCGCAAATGCCTTGGGTGTCAAATAACGAGCGATCGACTTTATTCTAATATTTATTTACATATAAATGTCACGTGCTATGATGAAAAAAACACACATATTCATATGGCGACTCGCTTAGAATTGCACACGCTCTCAATATTCTGCACACATAACATGTGCTAGATAGGAATGTCCTGATATTCCTACTATCGTACTGATACTCAAGCTATAAATCATTCACTGCTCAAGCCTTATGCTGCATAACATCTAGGAATCTCCTCCTTCTGCAACCAGATATGTGATTCACAAAACCCGCCTTTCCTTTGCCTTCTTTACAATGACACTTGATTTTTTGCTTATCAGCTTCCTTGGAGGCTTGTTTCGGTGTCAATGGGACTGCAGGCCTCTTGAATTCTTCATGAAATTTGAGCTGCATCCTTTGTGGTGGGGCTGCGACACCAGCCCTCTTCCTTTTCCCCCCATGTGACGATTGTCCCCTATGCATACTATAGCATGCACATCCATGCTCATGGTGAGGAAGGGTATGCTTGGAGGGATCGAAGTACTATGTCAAGGAGCTAAGGGGGGATGTACAATACCTGCGGGAGCAGCAGAGGCAGCGCCTGCAGGGGCTGCGGATGGCACGAGTTGCATGGAGAGTGCTGCATATGCGCCATACGACACCCCTCCTCCCTACCTTTAGCCCTTGCCATTGATGATGCTGTGAGTGTGTCTCGAGTGGTGGCTTATTAGGCTGAATATGTAAGCATGGGAGAGGGGGAGGCTGTACCTGAGGGTGCAGCGGAGGCCGCGCCCGCGGAAGCTGGGTCTGCTGATGGCGCTAGCTGCATCGCATGTGCGCCTGCTATGCACACCCTCACAATCTTTTAGGCACAAAATGAATTATGTGCGTGACTTGAGACTATGGCCAGGTGGGATTGTGAGGGAGGGGCGGGATTGTTTTAACACCTGCGGGAGCAGCAGAGGCAGCGCCTGGAGGGGCTGCGGATGGCACGAGTTGCACGGAGAGTGTTGCATCTGCGCCATACGACACCCCTCCTCCCTACCTTTAGCCCTTGCCATTGATGATGCTGTGAGTGTGTCTCGAGTGTTGGCTTAGGCTGAACATGTAAGCATGGGAGAGGGGGAGGCTGTACCTGAGGGTGCAGCGGAGGCCGCGCCCGCGGAAGCTGGGTCTGCTGATGGCGCTAGCTGCATCGCATGTGCGCCTGCTATGCACACCCTCACAATCTTTTAGGCACAAAATGAATTATGTGCGTGACTTGAGACTATGGCCAGGTGGGATTGTGAGGGAGTGGCGGGATTGTTTTAACACCTGCGGGAGCAGCAGAGGCAGCGCCTGCAGGGACTGCGGTTGGCACGAGTTGCATGGAGAGTGTTGCATCTGCGCCATACGACACCCCTCCTCCCTACCTTTAGCCCTTGCCATTGATGATGCTGTGAGTGTGTCTCGAGTGGTGGCTTAGGCCGAACATGTAAGCATGGGAGAGGGGGAGGCTGTACCTGAGGGTGCAGCGGAGGCCGCGCCCGCGGAAGCTGGGTCTGCTGATGGCGCTAGCTGCATCGCATGTGCGCCTGCTATGCACACCCTCACAATCTTTTAGGCACAAAATGAATTATGTGCGTGACTTGAGACTATGGCCAGGTGGGATTGTGAGGGAGTGGCGGGATTGTTTTAACACCTGCGGGAGCAGCAGAGGCAGCGCCTGCAGGGGCTGCGGATGGCACGAGTTGCATGGAGAGTGCTGCATCTGCGCCATACGACACCCCTCCTCCCTACCTTTAGCCCTTGCCATTGATGATGTTGTGAGTGTGTCTCGAGTGGTGGCTTAGGCTGAATATGTAAGCATGGGAGAGGGGGAGGCTGTACCTGAGGGTGCAGCGGAGGCCGCGCCCGCGGAAGCTGGGTCTGCTGATGGCGCTAGCTGCATCGCATGTGCGCCTGCTATGCACACCCTCACAATCTTTTAGGCACAAAATGAATTATGTGCGTGACTTGAGACTATGGCCAGGTGGGATTGTGAGGGAGTGGCGGGATTGTTTTAACACCTGCGGGAGCAGCAGAGGCAGCGCCTGCAGGGGCTGCGGATGGCACGAGTTGCATGGAGAGTGTTGCATCTGCGCCATACGACACCCCTCCTCCCTACCTTTAGCCCTTGCCATTGATGATGTTGTGAGTGTGTCTCGAGTGGTGGCTTAGGCTGAATATGTAAGCATGGGAGAGGGGGAGGCTATACCTGAGGGTGCAGCGGAGGCCGCGCCTGCTATGCACAATCATCCTCGCAATCTTTTAGGCACATGATGAATGTGATTTGAGACTATGGCCATGTGGGATTGTAAGGGAGGGGGGGGGATTCACCTGCGGAAGCAGCGGCTCTTGCGGCTCGAAGTTGCCTCATACACTCTGCGTTGCCCTTGAGACGCTTTTGGCGTTCCGCACTCGTGGAGGCAGATGCGATGCACGCCGCAGCCCGCTCTGCCATTTTTTCATTCGCCTTCTTCACAGAAGGTCGAACGAAATCCAGCAAGCCAGGCACGAAGAAGCTCTCACCATTATCAACGGGTGGTAGGCTCAGCTCATATCGCTGCTCACCATGCAGCTCAAGTGCAAGCTCATTGCACCGTGCAGACTGCCACCAGTCATAGGTCAACGCTCCATATGATGTCTGAAGCGCCTCTCGGATGCTGGCGTTGTACATGCAACTCCCCTCGAGCAACAACAAGACACCCATGATGGTGCTCATGTTTCGTGTGACCAATGTCTTCCACAAGGCATGAACACGCTCATTTGACAAGCTGCCCCGGCCGTTCACACGCCACTTAGCTAGGATGCCGAAAGCAAATTGAGCTGGTAGACGGAGATGTTGGGGATAGGAGCTCTCCATGCGCCTGTGATTGTGGCTGTGCCTGTGATTGTGACTGTGCCTGTGATTGTGACTGTGCCTGTGATTGTGGCTGCGCCTGTGATTGTGCCTCGCGATTGTGGTCATGCCCTCGTGGATTGTGAATGCTCGTGATTGTGGCTGTGCTCGTGATTGTGGCTGGTGCCTGTGATTGTATGCGCCCGTGATTGTGGTCGTGCTCGTGATTGTGACTCGTGCTCGTGATTGCACCGTGATCGTGTCAGGATCGTGCTCGTGATTGTGGTCAGTGCTTGCGATTGTGGCTGTGCTTGTGATTGTGACTGTGCTTGTGATTGTGGTCGTGCCTCTGTGATTGTGATTGTGGCTGCGCTTGTGATTGTGAATGTGCCTGTGATTGTGGCTGTGCTCTGGTGGATGTGGCTTCTACCGTGATTCTGTGGTTACAGCCCATGACGTGGTCAAAAAGTCGTTGATTGGTGACTGTGCCTGTGATTGTGAATCAGCTCCGTGACGTGACCTGTGCCCTGCATTGTGACTGCGCCTCGATTGTGAATGTGCCCGTGATTGTGGCTGTGAATGTGATTGTGATTGTGTCTGTATTTGTGATTGTGGTCACACGTGATTGTGAATGTGATTGTGACCGTGCCCGTGATTGTGACCGTGTGGATCGTGCTCGTGATTGTGTTCATGCCTGTGATTGTGGGCCGTGGTTCGTGATTGTGGCTGTAATTCTGCATTGTGACTGTGTTCGTGATTGTGACTGTGAGTTCTGTGATTGTGGCTGTGCTCGTGATTGTGAATGTAATGTGCTCAATTGTGGTTGCCTCGTGATTGTGACTGTGCTCGTGATTGTGACTCGTGCCTCGTGATTGTGGTCGTGCCCAGATCGTGCCTCGTGATTTGTGATTGTGACCGTGCCTCGTGATTGTGGCTGTGCCTCGTGACTGTGACCGTGCTCGTGATTGTGACGGTGCCGTCCGTGATTGTGGCTGGCTCGTGATTGTGGCTGTGCCTGTGATTGTGGCTGTGCCTGTGATTGTGACTGTGCTTGTGATTGTGATTGTGACTGTGCCTGTGATTGTGACTGTGCCAGCACAATCACTGGAATGAGAACACACGGCCGGCACTAGGTGTTAAAGAATACATGCCAAATATGAAATATTTAAATACAATACATGTTAACTTTATTCTGAGTACGAGTAAGCTAAATATTTGATAAGAACTATGAAATGTAACCACGGAAGGTGAGCCATAATATACGGGCAGCCACAGGTGCTACATTGTTGCAGTGAGCACGCACAATTTAGGATTATGCTAGGAATTACGAACTGTGATGAGAACATGCGGGCACTAGCTAGTTGCTACAGTACACACGGCATGTGAAGTATGCAATGGGAGTTAAAGCTATTCAAAGGTGCATACCTTAAGGAAGTTGAAGTGCTGAATGGCTGCGGAGTAATACATCAATTCACGAGATTGATAATCCAGTAGTGCCAAGTCATGCTGGGTATTGGCGAAGGTGGCCACACCAACTTTCCGTACGGATAGCAAGCGTAGAGCATTTTGAGTTGCCCTTGACAGTAGAGTGGAAGTTTGGAGATGCCCAATCGACATGTGGACATCAAGTTCGTGCTGAACTACTTCAGGGAGTTGCAATAGGATGCGTGGATCATGGTCGTAGGCACTTGTCCCACAAGTCAAGCACAATCTATGCACAGAGGTAATGAAGTCGAAGCGTCCATCCTCATGTCGAAGAATCCGTGTAACCCCAGAGGCACCAAACTTCGTCACACCCCAGTAGTCAGCTTTTGGGCGGGGTTTAGGACACTCACAATTGGCGCAAGGGCAAGTTTCCTTGGGGAGAAGATGACCTCGCATGCCAACCAGGTCCAACACATACAGCTTGATTCCTGAAAAGGCGGATGAAAAGATGTCTGGCTTGGCAGGGTAGTTGTCATCAGTTAGCTTGACTGGTGGGGGGATAGTGAAGGCCAATTGCTGTGAAGTTGGATACGGCAACTCCTTAGAAGTGGACCAAGAGCGAACCAATCCTTGAAGGCAATCGGTAATTTCGTAAGGCACTACGTTGGTTACACTTTTGTAATTGGATGCCTGTTTGCTAACCGCTTTCGCTGCTGGAGGATGGACACCGAACGTTTCGATGATTTGTTGGCGTTCAACCTCAGAGACTGGTGGAGTGAGAAGTGGCAACACGGAATCTGTGGCGATAACTGAGTTAACCATTGCGTGCACAACTTCGACAACTTCGCTATCGAATTCAGAATATTTGAGCTCAAAACTTGAATGATAAGCAGCAGGAGAGATGCCCAGTGAAGAGAGTTGCTCATTAGGACACGCTTGAAACAAGCGTCGAACATCGTTAGCACACCATACGGTACTCTTTTGGCGAGGTTCCTTTCGAATATCGGGCAAAGTAAATTTAGCGCTGTTGTAGCGCTTTGTCAAGAACTCGGTAATATCCTGCTGTGATGGACGTTTCCATTTTCCTTGATCAGGCGCAGGGAGAGCCAAGGTGTTAGCATTGGAAACAACTGAGTCTCTAGTTTGCGTCAAATCTTGCTGATACTTGCGACCTGTGCACAAAGGATCGGTTCGCACGTGTGCTCTGTTTGGAACTCGGTTGCCATCCCGTACTGCCTCACACACTTTACATTTCAAAGAAGCTTTTCCACTCTGGATTGCTTTAATTGCGGACTTGCGTATGCTCTCACGATATCCTGCGTTAATTTTCGTGCGCCTATCTCTTTTCGAAGAAACAAATGCCAACAAGAAAATGAAAATGATGGGTTCGAACATTATCACACGCAGCAGTGAGAAACCTAATTTGCAGTTTGCAGTTTCCACTAGTTTTAGTTTCGCTCTGTGTAATAAGATGTAATCGTGAGGACAATTGGAAAAATAACAACAGTCGATATCGGAACGAGCATCATACGATCGACGTCTGACGATGACAGGGGATAGGTATGACATGTCATACCTATCCCCCTCGCTGTGAGCGAAGAGCGTACCGCTTCAACATCCCTCGCCATAGCAGTACCCTATCCCCATGTCTTGCCATATAGGTAATGGCGTGTCTCAGTGACACGTCATTTTGATTCTCAATCCTGCAATACCCGTACACGCGAGGCATGACCGCCTGCGCCTGCGCGTCGTCGCGTCGTCGCGCGTTGCTGCTCCCATAAGAGGAGCGTGTCCACGAAGGACATAAATGGATCCGGTTGCTCGCTGGGGACCTCGTCTTACGGGCCTTTGTGTCGCTTAAGCCTCGTCAAACCAGGCGGGCTTGCCAAGGTTTACAAGGGCAGCCCCGACCGCGACCGTGCCATCAGCGGTCGTCGTCCTTTCAAATTTTCCTCCAACTAATTTTTACCTACGATATACGTTCCTCCTACGTTATACGATTTATTTTATTCATTATTATTATTTTTACTCCTACGTTATACGATTTATATATATATATATGGGATAAGTCTAGATTGTGTGTAGACATTTCATTATAATCCAGATTGGGTGTAGGCACTTCATTTTAATCTAGATTGGGTGTAGGCACTTCATCTAATCTAGATTGGGTGTAGGCACTTCATTCTTAATCTAGATTGGGTGTAGGCACTTCATTTTAATGCAGATTGGGTGTAGGCACTTCATTTTGGTCTAGATTGGGTGTAGACATTTCATTTTAATGTGCCATTGGGTGTAGACACAGGTATAAGGGGGTACGGGTCGCAATTTCTTTTGTTATTTGTTGCAACAAAACATTATTTCACGAATTCAACCGGTAGATATCAACATCCCACCACAATGAACATATCTAACGGTTGAATTTGCGAAATAATGTTTTTGTATGCGATTACTAGCGAAAAACTGTTCGGAATCGATGTTTGCTTTTATTTGTTGCAAAACAAAACATCATTTCGCAAATTCAACCGGTAGATATCGACATCTAACCACAATGAACATATCTAACGGTTGAAATTGTGAAATAATGTTTTTGTATGCGGTGACTAGCAAAAAGTTGTTCATAATCGATGGTTTTTGTTGTTTGATGCTTAAAAAAACATTATTTCGCAAATCCAACCGGTAGATATGTTCATCGTGGTCAGATGTTGATATCTAACGGTCGAATTTACATAATAATTTTCACATGCAATATTATCAATGTAAAGTGTAATGCCCTCCAGGCATCAAGGTATGTTAAAATGAAGTCTACGCCCAATCTAGATTAAAATGAAATGTCTACACCCAATCTAGATTAAAATGAAGTGCCGACACCCAATCTGGATTAAATGAAATGTCTACACCCAATCTGGATTAAAATGAAGTGCCTACACCCAATCTGGATTAAAATGAAGTGCCTACACCCAATCTGGATTATAATGAAATGTCTACACCCAATCTAGACTTATCCCTATTATTAATATTAATATTATTAGTTATTATTAATTAAAAACGAAAGATATCGTAGCTCCAAAAAAGATAACGTAACCCCATTTTGTCGCGTTTTTGTCGACCGATGTTTAAAATCTATCGTTAGGTCAAAACTTTTTTAAGGGCGCACATGCATTTAATGTCGGGCGGGCATGTCGGGCATGCCGGTTTTTCGGTTCCACGTCGGCAAAAGACATGACCGCGTTTTGTGGGGGAAAAGCGAAATAGTGAATCTAGCACGTGCGTTTCAATGATCGAGGCATTTGTGCCACCCGATGGGGAAAGAAATATAAATCCGGACGCCACGTACGCACGGAACGTCATGCAGTCCAAAGAAATTCCATCGTTGTTTCTGGTCACGCGACAACGACATCCGACACGACACGACGACATGCCGACATCGCGACAAAGTTCCCAAACCAGGAACAACGACGGGCCTGACGAATCTGGAGTCTACTCTAGTCTGATCTCTGATGTCTTACAACAATTTCATGACCTAATCAAAGGTGCATTTTCGATGACGACGATGACTCGAAAATTACGCCAGACACTGTGTATAAAATTCTTTTCGATTAGACGGTACAATTACATGTACACAACCATCGGACGCAGATAAATCGGTGTTGGGAAGCTCGAGACAGTTTGAAACTGTTTCTGAATCATTTTCGACTTTCGTTCACTTCAAAATACACCGCTGCTGTTGACCCGGGTCAGCAGCAGCGGTATATTTTTTATCATATATTATTGCACGACATACCATACAACATATCACAGTGCATATATGCATACACTCCTCAAATGCGAACTCATGTCCAACTGCACGTGATCAGCTTCGCCTCCCTTGCGCGAAGATGATCACGTGAGGTTAGCCATCCGCACTACAACGCGCCCGCACGAACAAACGTAACCACAAACCTGTATTCAAGTAGCTTGTGGCACGCACAACAAAAAAGTTTACACGTTGCCAGGTTTGTTCATTTCACTTGAGTGGATGAACAATCTACGTGACCTAGGCGACTCCCCGGAATGCCGGTGCTCAAGGAATGGTATAAATTCCTTGACGCAACCAGAGTACCGTGCTTGCTTAACGCCCGTTAAGCAAGCATAGTGCAAGGCATACGATAAGTTCCAGATAAGCTCAACCGGGTGAAACGCGAATGGCTGCAGATTTCAGCGCTCTCCGCAAACCCAAACCCGATGGCGGCATCCTACCCTACCGGATGCTGGAAAGCGGGTGTCCGGACACCGCAGGAGGGTCAAAGGCATACATAAGTCCTCTATATATGCCTTTTTAAAACTACCTACGGTGTCCGAATTTCCCATGATGTTGTTTTTCACTGATTTTCAGAGGCCGCGGCATCATCCGCTCAGCCGGTGACCCCCGCAGTCCTACGTGTCGGTGGCCTCCGGGGGAATTCGGACACCGTACGTCGACGTTTAAGGTCCTAATTGGTGGGTATTGTATGTCGCGTATCCCGGCGCATGCCGCGCGGTGCGCGAAAACGGCATGCACTGCAAGATAAGGCGGCACTTTTGACGACTGGTGAACTCGTTGATCTGAACGGCAAGAAGGCGATTTGAGGCAATCGCAGAAGCTCACAGTCCTCAGATATGGTGTGCGATTATATCGGCTTGTCAGTCAGTTACACTACAAATACAGTCTTAAAATTGGAGACAAATTGCCGTATGTCTTTGTCTATGTGAATGTCATCGATCATCTTATGTCTCATATAAAGTCATAACCATCGCATCGAGCGAAGGACGTGAAGAAAACACGTCTATTGTCAATTGTGAATTGTCTTTCCTTTCGTCCTATTCCTATAGGAAAGAAAGAAGGAATTCCTAGGGGTTAGCTTTCAAGTCCGAAAATGAATTCGCAATCGAAACTACTTAAGTTCGCATTTGTGTTACAGACGTGATATATTGATGTTCGCTTTCCTCGCAAAGTCTTAAATGCCATCCTATATCCTCCTAGTGCATCCCAAAAATGTAACAAGGACTCATACATTTTAAGGTCACACGCACATTCGCGGCTGTTATTGGCTTGGGTAGGGTGTGGGCAAAAGGAGCTCGTGACAAGCTTGCATGCTTTCATTTTTCTCGATACGCACAAAGCGGACGGTTGACCCAGTAATCTTGCCAGGGAACCATGCTTGGGACAAATGGAAACACTTATGAATGCGCTAGCTGTGCTTGAGCGATGACTTCTTGTGGACAATCCTAGACGATACGCCAGTTGGTTTGCTTTATCACGTTCACTCTGCTTTGTATATGGGCAAGGGCCACCGCGCAACTTCTAGGTGAATAACTACTGCCTCACTGGACTGTATTGGGCTTCAGAAAGTATCAGCGGGGAGAGGGGCCAAGAAGGGGGTAGGGGGAGAGAGAGATATAAAAAACAAAGAAGGTGGAAGGGTGTGCCGAATGTGTTTGTGCGCTTAGGAGCCTGCTTCTGCAAGAGGGGCAACTTACATGAATAGCGGTGTTCAGAACATTTTGAACTCGCTCCAGCTGTCAACATCATACAATAGTGCACAAAAACAAGTCGTGCAAGAATATCGCTGCTTACGAAGAACTTGTGGAACTCTCAAAAGCGCACGTAATTTTCTTCAGGACAGAGCAAATCTGCATGCTTCGAGGTTTGATGTCACCCTCGGAGAGAAGTGTTCCTCGTTTGACTACCCATCGTGCAGCCCAGGAATGTCCAAGGGCTCAAGCTGCTTTATTCACCTTGCCGAGTTTGGAGCTCACTTAATAAACGCGTCAAACTCCCAGTTCCTCCACAGTGTAGCAACCTACTTCCTCCGCAGTGTATCAACCTACTTCCTCCGCAGCGTAGCAAGTGCGACATAAGAGCCTCCTCTAGACTCAGCCCCATGAATATGCCCTGTTGATGAAAGGCCTTCAAAACTCTAAGGAGGCGGTCGTAACCTTAAGCACCCCACACAGCAGCCTTCCTGCTTGGCCTTCCTCTCACGCGCCGACTTCCGTCACGTTCAAGGGAACAGGGCATCATCGACCAGTTTTCAAAGTGCATGCTTTTCAAATGAAGGTTCCAACCTGTGGATGTGGAATGGTATAGGTTGCACGCACTGGAAGTGCGCGTTTCACAGGTCTTGGGACGCTTCGGGCTAAAATAATCTGAGGGCGACCATGAGCGCAATAGCGAAACTGGCAGTTTCGATTTCTGAGATGAGCCCCGCGGAAAAGGATTATCTGAGACACGGGGACGTCGTGCCGATGTCGGACCCGCTGTTGATG
Organism: Cymbomonas tetramitiformis; assembly: GCA_001247695.2. Taxonomy (NCBI): domain Eukaryota; kingdom Viridiplantae; phylum Chlorophyta; class Pyramimonadophyceae; order Pyramimonadales; family Pyramimonadaceae; genus Cymbomonas; species Cymbomonas tetramitiformis. Next base: position 4,461 of record LGRX02019404.1, on the reverse strand, counting down.
TCGATCGGCGAGCTTCCGGAACTGACAAAGGGGGTGCGCATACCACACCCACCACTGGTTTAGAAGCAGAGAGCGCGGCTAGAACTGGTGGATGTTAAAAGGTGTCAGTGGAGTCACCATGGCACTCCCTGCACGTGTCCCTGACGACCTGCAAGGATGTTCAGGGTTCTGTGGTGTCGGTGGAGTCACTATGGCACTCCCTGCACGTGTCCCTGACGAACTGCAAGGATGTTCAGGGTTCAGTGGTGTCGGTGGAGTCACTACGGCACTCCCCGCACATGTCCCTGACGAACTGCAAGGATGTTCAGGGTTCAGTGGTGTCGGTGGAGTCACTATGGCACTCCCTGCATGTGTCCCTGACGAACTGCAAGGATGTTCAGGGTTCAGTGGTGTCGGTGGAGTCACTACGGCACTCCCTGCACGTGTCCCTGGCGAACTGCAAGGATGTTCAGGGTTCAGTGGTGTCGGCGGAGTCACTATGGCACTCCCTGCACGTGTCCCTGACGAACTGCAAGGATGTTCAGGGTTCAGTGGTGTCGGTGGAGTCACTATGGCACTCTCTATGAATCTCGCTGCAATAATGATCCAATTCGTGTTTTTCTGCCTTTGAGTCGGCTTGCAGGATCTTTATCGATACCGGCGGATAAAAGGGCAGGCGCCACCAGCACAGTCGGAGGCAAATTTGAAGCTTATCGAGGCGCGCCTCCGTCGAATTTCCGCCCTGAACCATCCCGGTGGCCGCAGTGATTGGCTCAAAACCATCGAGCGCCGCTGGAACAATCGTCAGGGCTCTGTCGCGATAGATCCCCCGTTGGAGGAGGAGGAGATGTCAGACGATAAGGCGGAGTCCGTGCGATCGACTCCTCGAGACGAAAATGACACGGAGCTCTTTACACCCCCACGCGAATTCGATAGCGGATACTTCATCAAGCCCATCAGGTTTTACGGAGATGGCCAAGGGACCTCGGTTACTCCCCCCACGGCCAGCGAGGTTTCCCGGAAAGAGATATCCCAGGAGGAGAAGGCACAGGAAGATACAGGACATCCCTCAGCAGGTTCGTGCCCTGCTTTCGCTGCCTCCCGGCAACCGGACAGAGCTCCTGGTGGACGGAATCATGAAGCGGCCAATTGGCAAGGCGATTGACCTTTGCCTGTCACGTTTGCATGCGATGCACTGACCCGCGTACTCGGTTGTAAACCTGCGATGCTGTGACCCGCGTACTCGGTGGTCAACCTGCGATGCTGTGACCTGTGTACCCGGTGGTCAACATGCGATGCACTGACCCGCGTACTCGGTGGTAAACCTGCGATGCTGTGACCTGTGTACTCGGTGGTCAACATGTGATGCTGTGACCTGCGTACCCGGAGGTAAACCTGCGATGCACTGACCCGCGTACTCGGTGGTCAACATGCGATGCTGTGACCTGCGTACCCGGTGGTGCACCATCGAGTATCCATGGTCCTGCTTGCTCGTTAGTCAACGCTGACAAGCCAGTCCTCCATCGACCGACATTCTTCATTGGGCGGTGGCAACATGGACGCCTCTCGAGCCGTAAATGCTGTCTGCCACCTGTGGCGCGCTGGTCATTCGTCGAACTGCCTGTCCACGGGAGGACTTGCCACCTGTCATCTGTTTCTTGTCAGTGATTGGTGCCGCGCTCCCACAGAGCCCAGAGCGTGCAGGATGGCGCTTCGTCGGATGCACGGAGTTAAGAGTCATTCGAGTTATTCGACCCTCCACCCAGATGATGAGATCACTTTCGCTGATGGCTAAGATCACTTTCGCACGACACGTCATCCTTCGTGAAGAGTTGCAGCAGTCCAGAGTGTTTTGACGCTACCGCGGGAGCGGGCGGGGAGCAGCTCGCCGCCGCTGGAAGATGATTCGACAGAGCCTCGGCCCACTCGGTGGGGGTGGGATCCAGATCGACCTGGTGGTAAGTGGCGCTTGCTGCAAGCCCGAGTCCCCACAGCTGAGGCCGTACCATGCAGGATGATTTGATCCCATCTATCTGAGACGCGGAAGGTATCACAGGCTTGAGCTGATCGCCTGGCAAGGTTGTGCTATGCCTATGTTATTCACTTGGAACGCCAAAATGAGCAGCTGTCCTCGAGGAGCGAGGAGCGGGGTCCGTGGAGAGGGGAAGCAGCCGCTTACACCTCAGCACACGAGAGTCAAAGGAGACGTGTGCAAGGCGTATTAGCCACTACTGGTGGAAAGGCTGCCAGTGAGCGCTCGGTAAGATGTGAGGAGGCCGGAAGACATCAGCTACGATCAGTGGAGAGGCGGAGAGGGAGAGTCTGTGATGTATGCAGGGTGTGGCCTTAGCTGCTGCGAGAGGACGGTTGTGTCAGAGACCGAACTGAGAGTTTTGAAGTGGGTGGGAATACTTGGTGTGGATATCTACGACGGCCAGGCGGTGGCCAAAACGGTGATCTCAGAGGTGAAGTTGCACCCGGAGGTGGCGGAGCTGATACGACGCGGAGACGTGATCACGGATGTTGAAGACACAAGCACGATCCCTATCTGGCGGCAGGTGCGAGCTCGCGCGTACCCTTCGGGTTATGGCAGCACCTCCCCTGTGTTCCGCAGCCAGTCGACGCTCGATTCTAGCTCTAGGTGCCTGGCTCCTATGAGTGGCACGCAGCGTGAGGGATGTTTCAAATAGTCCGTCAAGACTCCTCGTGTCACGCTGGCTGGATCCTACAATTCACTTCTTGCATTTTGGGAACGCCTAACTGCGCGCCCAGTTGTCATCACGTTTTGTGAGGAGCGCCGCTCCCCGCGCGAGCTGTCTGCGCGAGGAGCACTCCTGAACGCGTGCTGACGTGGACAAACAGGTTTTCAGCGGAGCTCCGCTGAGGAGCCCTGCAGACCACTCGTGAAAACTGGGGACGCGCGGTATATGAATCATATACATATATATAAACTATCAGCCATCGTCATTTGGTATTTTGTCGCTTTTGATGCATTCATCTGGATGACGTAATTTCTTTTCGGGGAGCTCGAAACCAAAATGCAGAGATGCGAAATGCACCCAAACGCCTCGCGGCGCATCGCGAAGCTGGCCGCGTCGTCAGGAGTCTGCACGACGCAAGAGGTGCAAGGGGCCTCTCAGGGGCTCGTGGACGTTTTGCATCACGGCGAAATGGGCAGATCAGAGGCGGGCAGAGAGGCAGGCAGGAGGGAGCGGGGATGGTGGGCAGGGCAATATGGACATGTATACGGACGAGAGCCTGGCGCAGCGGAAGGAGCTGGAGCGCGATGGGAGCATTCGGAATGCGATCGAAGGGTTCTGGAGCAAGCTCGGGTATGACGAAAGCAATAAGCCGACGATGGCCAAGCATGAATTCTGCAACCTCTACGCGATGCTTGTCATGGTGAGAGCCAATCAGAGAGCCACCCGACAGCCCCGATGCCCCTTATGCCCAGTGAGAAGGTGGCCACACAACATTCATAAGCTTACACGGAACACAGGGTACTGGTACGCGCTGTGTGGGTGCACCATGGGTCACTGGTACACGCTGTATAGGGTTTTAGGGTTTAGGGGGCCTTTCAATCTGATATTGGTATACAATGTCGCCAGCGCTCAGAACTTGGTGCGGGTTAACAGACAGTCACGCCGGAGAATGAAGAGACTGAGGAGCAGTTGAGGATTGATGCGGAAGAGGAGTGGAAAAACGACATTGGGTCTGGCGCTGCCATGACCTTGGACCAGTTCATCAAGAGCATCTTCCAGCTGGCGGACCATTGGACCATGGACATCTGCGCATCTTCTTACATCACGTTCATAAGGGATCTCTCCACGAAGGTTTTAAAATTGAAGAAGGCACGAGCCGCCCAGGCCAAGGTACCTGTGAAAACATCTCGACTCCTCCACTCTCATCCACCCTCCACCCAGCGGCCCTTTCGTATCCGACGGTGCATCTCTCATGGAGATGCCATGCAGAGACGCAAAGCAAATCCAACTTTCTTGGGGTTTATCCGAGATGCGCATATTTACAAATGTTTTATGCTCCCATTGTCAACCTTAGGGCGCCTTTCTACTAACCTGCCTAGGAGAACTTGAAGCTTTAGTCCCACCTCCACAAGCTGGCAGACCTACTCTCCATCTGCCATCGCCATCTCCATCTCCGAAGCCTTCCCCCTCCACCTTTCCCCCCCGGGACCGATCACGTGGTTGCTCTGGCGAAACTCCTTTCTCATCGTCTTCAGGAGCCTGCTTGATGACCTCTCTTTATGTCCATTCACCAGCGCCTGAAGGCACTTCCAAATTTCGGCAAGGAGACTCATCCCGTGCTCTGAGGGGACCTTGCTCTTGAAACCTCACTCCAATACCAAGCAAGGGCTAAGCTGCAGCCCAGCGCGCCTCTGTGTCTGCGCTATGCCACATCTATCAGAGCCGGAGCCTTTCAGTTCATCGCGTTCTATCGGTTCATCGCGTTCTCTCGGCTCATCGC
>LGRX02019403.1:0-25709 GCA_001247695.2 Cymbomonas tetramitiformis | reverse complement strand
GGGCATGGGGCATACGGTCACTTGGGCATGGGGGATACGATCACTGGGGCTTGGGGAATACGGTCACTGGGGAACGGGGCATGTAGGGTACGGTCACTGGGGCATGCGGACACTGGGGCATGGGGCATACGGTCACTGGGGCATGGGGGATACGGTCACTGGGGCTTGGGGAATACTCACACCTCGGCCGACGGCTCGCCTGTTTCTGGATCAAAGACCATGGCTCCTTCAGCAATGCGAACAGTGCGCCACGCTGTCTGAACGTCCTTCGGTTTGACGTTCTGGTTGTTCCTGTACTGGAAACGAAGAAAATCACGAAGAATAGGACTAATCTCTGGCCGAAAGAACCCAATACGGGTGCCGTCTGTGGTCCTGAGATCGTGAACAGAACATTTGGGAGGGCAGGTGCTGATACAGTGGTTCGCGTGTTCCATGTTGACGTAGGTTATTGGAACAACCGGATACTCGGCACCCAAAGAGGAGGCAACTGGCACGCCGATCCGAAAGGAGGCAGAGCAGCCACAAAACCGCGCAGATCTGTTTTGTTTGAGCTTTGTGGCAGGACGTGGAACAACGCCTTCTGGAGGGGGAGCACATGCATCTTTCGCAGCTTGGCGTTTCCACCATTCGGACTGGAACCCGCAACGACATGCGTAATGATGTTTGTAGGGCCAACCATCATGCGCTGGACGAGGTTTAGCTAAACTGCGGTCCGTTTTGGGAGGTTTCGTATATGGTTTTGTCTTGGCGCTGGCGTCGTTTCTAACGCGCACAATGTGAAACTGGTTCGGATTAGGATCACTGGAAGGTGATCCGTAGTTTCCTTCGCCCCGGACAAAATCCTGTACGCGAGACACTGGAAGGTACGTTGTTGGGAGCAGTTTTGGTTTTGCTGATCGCGGTATGCTTTCCCAGGACCAGTGAAGATCGTGGCGAGAAAGCGACCCCCAAGGGATCCGGTATTCTAGAGAGCCAGCGGTGCCAATGGTGAACATGGTATCGGCAAGGAGGTTGGTAGCGTCGGGCTGTAGGTTGGGGCATGTAGGTTTAGAACCCGCTGGTTCTGTGCTAACCTCCGCGGTGTTCGCATGCGATGCAACCAGATGCGACGCAAAGCCGAACATCGCGCGTGAACGCCCGCTAAGGGTTAGGCGTGAAAAGAAAGACATGCCTTAGGAGTAGGAAAGCAGAAGACAACGGACCGGTAGAGGCTAGAAACTGGTCGCTGACCTATTGGGTAACGAAACGCCCCACGCGGGCGTCGTACCAAGCTGGAATGGTCCACTTAGGTACACCGTGCTGGTTGTAGAAGACCCAAAAGAATCCGCAATCTCTATTTGGTGGCAGCCAGCGCCGAAGCTGCAGTCTGAACGCGAGTGGAAGATGAATAGAACCGTCGTCTACATCTAATGAGTAAAACTCTAAGCGCCAGTGGCGAATGCGCGGAACCGCATAATTTCTGGTTTGTCTTATAGTAAAAGGATTGTGAGGACGAGCAGCTTCAGCTTCAGGATTGGGGGGACGCAGTGGTATCGCCATGTAATACAAACAAAATGAATGCAGGGCGGCTGTTTTTTGGAAGCATTTAAGTGCTGTGAAGTGAATATTTCGCGGGAAGAATGGAATCTAGGGAGCGGTCGTTTGCATTTCGCCAGGAATCGCCGGCGACACGAGCGTGGCAACGCTTGTGTCACGCCTTGATGAGGTCAGGTCGCGATTTCAGGTCACCATGACGCGATCGGGCTATGACATCCTTCCCACCTGGTGTTGGATAGGCTTTATCAATGGGAACGGGAACAGAAAAAGCTTGCGACAAAAGAGGCAAGAAAGTGCATTAAAGAGCACGAAGTAAACCGAAAACAGAAAACAAGAATGAAAATGAGAGAAGGATACTGGGGCAACATAAAGCACTACCATAAATTGATATACAAAAAAGAGATAGAAAATGGAACAGCACCAGCTGCAACAATACAAGCGATGGAAACCATACAAGGAGAGCTAGTGGTAGGACACCAAAAAGTGGCACAGGCAATGGGCGAACACATTGCGTGGTCGGAACCATACAAAATGAAGGAACCAGAGAAAGGACTTAAGAATACGCCACCCTGGCTTGACGAAAGGTACAAGAACTACATGAAGGAAAACCAATGCAAAAGGCCGGACCAAACAAAAGTAAACCTAAATGTGGACAAAGAGGCCTATAGACAAGCGGTGAAGAAAATGAAAACCAACAAAGCAGCCGGGCCCATGGGGATACAAAATGAAATACTGAAACAGATGCCGGACAGATTCCACGACCAACTGTGTGAACTCATGAAATTAATGTGGGAGCACAGACACACCCCCCTACCATGGAAAAAAGGCTACTTCTGCTTCCACCACAAGCAGGGTGAAGTAACAAAACAAAAAAACTACCGACCTATAGCACTACTGGATTGCCTGTTCAAATTATACACTACAGTACTCACAAAAATGCTAGCTGACTTCTGTGAGATAAACGGCATGCTCTCGGAAGCACAAGAGGGCTCAAGGGAAAACCACAACACAATGAAGCAACTCACCAGGGTAACCAATGCCATTGAAGACGCCAACCTCTCCAAACGAAACCTACATGCAACCTACGTGGATTTCGAAAATGCGTATGGCTCGGTTGACCACAAAAGACTCATTACGACACTAAAACACCTAGGGGTGCCACCACAACTTACCGAAGCTGTAAGGGACCTACTGGGCGAAAACGAGGAGGACTCCATGCAAATGAGAGCAAAAGTAGGGGACCAGGTTTCGGAAGAGGTGCCAATAAGAAGGGGGATTCTGCAAGGCGACAGCATGAGCCCGCTACTGTTCATACTATACCTGGAACCTCTCCTTAGATGGCTAGAGGTGGGGGACCATGGATACCAGCACAAGTATGCAACTGACAGGGAGCTCAGAGGGGAACTGAGAACCTCCTCGGGAGCGTTTGTGGACGACCTAATTATACTAACCAAACTAATGACAGGCATGGAGCAACAGCTAAAGAAACTCTCGGCATTTGGAGACTGGAGTGGACTCAGAATAAACGAGGACAAAACAAAGATAACAGGGGTAGTGTGTGTATGTTTAATCCTTTCTGGGACACCCGATATTCCCCGATATTCCAAGGTAGTAGCCTTAAAGATTTCATCAATTTTCATCAATTTTCATCAATTTTCATCAATTTTTCATATCTTTCACATATATGACCAATATTCTTACAAATAAGCAAAAATCCTCGATAACTTTCAAAATAAAGCTTAAACCCTAAAAATTTCCAGAAATCTCGAAAAATTAGAAAATTTGGAAAAAATAAAATTTTGGTGAAAAAATCTCGAAAATATTTTTGTTGTAACGGTCACAGCTCTGCAACACCTCTGCAACACCTCTGCAACACCTTTGCAATACCTGTAACTTTCTCATATGATACTCAAAATTCATTTTTGATAGATGAATCTTGACTAAAATTTGGTGAGCATTTCAAATATTATACTTCCGTTTCGTTCCGTTCGTCCGAGGTAATCACATCGCATCGCTTCGCATCGAGGTAGGGTTTGGTTTGGTTTCCCTAAAAGTCCTAAAAGTCCTAAAGTCCTAAATTCCTAAGTCCTAAAAGACCTAATTCCTAAAAATATTATTATATCTTGTAATGACCATAAGCCAAAGTATGAATTCCATCCTCTAAGATATACCTTTTATCATCGTAACACGTCAAAGCTTTCTTTTTCTGTGTTATACTATAATTTGTACACGCATAACTTCGAATCGATTTAACTTCTTTGGTAATTTCTTTTTGTTCGAACAATGCTTTTGTATAATCTTCGTATTTGATATTTTTCTTTACAACAGTCTTGCTGATCCCTTTGAGAGTTTTCTTTTCACAAAATTCATCATTTGTGTTGTATGTTTGATATGCATATACTTTAGATCTTAATGCTGTGACTTTGGACATCATTGCGAAAACAGGTTTTTTGTCATCATCTTCTTGAATACATTCATCTTTGAAGTATCCTACTTGTTTCGCTCTTGATTTGGAATATAGCATATGATCTTTTGGGTAATTGCTTGTATCATAAGAGTTTTCCATTTCCTTCATATCCTTGTATACATCATCGGTTTTGATGTTCAAAACAAATGAATCTGTATCAGTCAATACTAGATTCACATTTTCCTTGTATCTTGGTTTTAATGTATCATAATAGAAGGAATACATATGTATCTTTGATAAATCTAATACTGCTACTCCGCAATAGATTGGTTTGTTCAAATTTACAGTTGTTGTATTCATTTGTAAGATTCTAAAATTCTCACCTCCTATGTTTTCTATCACTTTCTGGTATTCAGGTTTTGAACTGTATTTGATAAACTGCTTCTCATCTAAAACGAATTTCAAGGTAGTTCGATCACGAACGTTCTCCATCGTTTTACCAAATACCGAATTGTTCATTAATTTGTAAAAATCCTTTTCAAAATCATGCTCACACTTTGCTCGCATATTTGTATTGTAATCAATGTATGGCTTCAACCATCTCTTTTGTTTGAAACTGATAGCTCTGTGTACTTTGTTCAACTTCAACCCATGTTCCAAGTAGAACCTTAATGCTTCTATGTGTACCACATATTTATGCTTGTCATACAGTGTACATACAAGTTTCTTGTTGTTCTTATCAAATTTGCTACCAGTCTTGTGTAATATACTTTTTGAATAATCGCTAATTTCTGTTTCTTTGATATTCATATGTTCTGGTGCCATTGGGTAATCATTGTGTAAATCGTGTAGTTCTTTTGGATATTCGAGATCAACCTCTATTGAGTATGATATTGGATGCTTACGCCTTGCTTACGCCTTGCTTACGCCTTGAATACGGCTTACGGCTTGCTTACGCCTTGATTCCGCCTTGATTTCATTTCTCTACCTACTTTTTTCACCAAAAATTTATTTTGTCCAAATTTTCTAATTTTTCGAGATTTCTGGAAATTTTTAGGGTTTAAGCTTTATTTTGAAAGTTATCGAGGATTTTTCATTTTCGTAACTTTTTTCGATCATCTTTTAGGTAAAGTTTAAATCTCATTGAACCGTAAATTTTGACTAAAAAATGTCGATACGGGAAAGGAAAACTCTACGAGTTTTCCGTAAGGACACTCGCACATCTTCCGATGTGCTCGGTCCTTGATATTCTCCATAAATACCGTATGTTCACGTAGTATATTTGGTATACAATAAAAAATATGCGAAAATTGATGAAAATCAACAAAAGTCGTAAGGGTATGACCAGAGAAATTATGCCAAAAAGCTTTGGGGAAACTCCTTCATTTTTTTATTCCTGAAAATATTAGTACGAATTCTGTAGTTATCAATTTAAATGATTTTGAAGATTTCGAAACAAACGACTTATCAAAATACAATGTTAATGTAGAATTGATTGAAATATAATCTAAGTATATTGTAAATAGATGTCTTTAACAATCAATAATATAACAAACTCAAATTTTTCATTTACAGGAAGTTTGACAAATTGGTTACCCGAACCATTCCATTTGAACAATACATACCCGTTGTATTATACGGAATCTTCAGCTAATAATTCATCCCCATTGAATTCAAGTCACACGCATACGATAAACGGTATTGACTATTATATGCCTGATAGTGATGGAACTATAACATTGTACCATAATAATTATAACGGTGGTATTAATACATATAAGCTTCGTAGTACTATCACCAACGATTTGACTCAAGACGTTGTTATTAAAGAATTGATATTTGAATACCCTAGTCCAAATGCGGATCATATCATTGTTACGAGCCTTGAAGCCTTTAATGAAATTATCAAAATTCTATTTACAAATACCACGATTTTGTACCCAGGCGATACATTTCAAATCAAATTAAAAAATACTTCGAACGACGAAACCCAGAGTGACATCATAACATTGACGCAATCAGATCTTGATAACGGTTTCAATATGAACATCTCAAGAGCTTCTGTTCTTAATGATTCATTCGGAAATTCCTTGTTGTACTATGTAAATGGAAGGCTACGCACAACCAAGGAAAATGTAAATTGGTATTATCATCCTATCTCAATTCAAACACAAAATGAAATTATAAGCAGTTCAACCTATCAATTCGATATCACGATTTCCACAACGGACTCTATTGTTATCAATTTAAATGTGTATCTATACCTAAAATCAGAATTCGATGCGAACCAAGGTCCTGTGTTAGATCAATATAATTTTTGCAATAATACAGGTAGCGATACATACAATCTACAAGGAACATTTTCAAATTTACAACAAGGTGCACCATATTATTTGCAAATTTTTGCAAGGGACGCATCATTTTACAACATCTTTAACGAGAATAAGATTCAAATGATAATACTGCATCCGTTTACTACAACATTGTAATACATATAGTTACATCGATCAATTTTCACGATAACTTGAAGAAAAAAAAATATATCATTATAGTATACAAATGACTTCATTAACATTTCAAAATATTACAAATGCAACTGATTTCTCTACAATTAGTGGAACTGTTACGGGGCTTTCCCCAAATACGTCTTATAAGTTGAGATCTACGATTACGAATGTTTATACAAATGAAACTATCGTTATTGACTCAACTGCTACATTTACTACCCAAAATTCGACCTCACAAGCTACATATTCGATAACACATGTCCAATCCCTTGATCACGGAAGTCTAATTTTCCAAGTTACAAAATCTTCGGGTTCCACGCAAGACGGCGACAATTTCGAAATGATTATAGAGCAAAATACTTACACGAGAACCTTGTCGACTGACGATGATACAAGCACTTTCTACATTGAAATTCCATATACAGGGATGACCGAAGGACAGACGTATTCACTCAACATTGTGATCAACGATACTTTTGTTCAAGAACAAGATTACACACATCAATTCGATAGCGTGGATTCGACATTTCTTCGCGATTTGTTGCAAGAACGTTATAACAAATTGGTTTTTAATTTTAGTGTATACGCACAATCCGATGCTAACAAAAATTATCAATTAAATCTCGCTTTAAAGAACGCTAACGGTGTCCTCCAGAATTCAATTAACATTTCTCAAGGCAGTCTCGGTTCTGATTTTGAATTCACAGGTTTGTTATCTAGCACAGATTACATTGTTGAAAACGCAGTAACGGATTTGAGTCTGGAAACTACAGCTCAAATTACGAAAACAAAAATAAATTCGACGTTTAACATAACCACACCTGCAAGCCCAAATGCGGACTACGCCGTTGTAACATCACTCGAAGCTCAGGATGAAATTCTTAAAATCTTGTTCACAAATACCGTGAGTTTGTACCCAGACGATACATTTCAAATCAAATTACAAAATGCTTCGAACGATCAAACCGAGGGTGGCATCAAAACGTTGACACAGACTGATATTGATGATGGTTTCAATATGAACATATCAAGAGCTTCTATTATCAATGACGCATACGGAAATTCCTTGATGTACTATGTAAATGGATCTTTACTCGAGACCAAGCAAAATGTGACTTGGAATTATCATCCTATCTCAATTCAAACACAAAATGAAATTATTAGTGGAACGACTTACAGTTTCGATATTACAGGATTTTCTACGAACAACTTCGTTTTAGATATCTTTGTACACATTTATGATAAAACTACCTACGACGCACCAAACGGTTCTCAGTTACCATTATCTCAACTATCATTCAATGATGTTCTAGCTATCTCGGGTACCATTTCAGGAACGTTCGACGGTTTGACTGAAAACACACAGTACTATTTTGAAATAGCAGCACGAGATAAATCATTTTACAATATATTTGGAGAGTCTAAAATTCAACAAATACTATTCCAAACAAAGACAACAACTTCGGTTTTTACTGTTGACCCATACGTTTTGTCAACGTCGAGTATAACACCTACATCAGTGGGCATCAGTCTGGATAATTTTGTATCGAGCGATACCGTAAACTCCCACACGATTGTTGTAGAAGCGATACCTGTTGTTTCGATACAACTAAGAAGTCACCCTGATTGGGGAGATTCAACATATCAATGGTTTTACATAGTAGACTCAGATGGGAATACGATACCTTTGACTAATGAAGAATATGTTTACTCAATAGAAGATAGTGGGACAATTGTTGACGTAAATGGTAACACAAGAGTAATCTCATCTCACGAGTCTGGAAGCCTAGGAGGCAAAGCAGCCACAAAAATATATTTCCAAACGCCTATAACACACAATGTAGATTTTGTACCCAATGGAATTTATACATACACGGGACCGTGATGATAATAATATATAAGTTTATAGTATATAAAAAATGGAAATTTGTGATATCATCTCTCTCTGCAACGTTTTGATTTTGATAATTCACGCAATTGCATACAATGTTCGAAGATCACGATGTACCAATATTGATTGTTTGTGTATCAATTGTAAACGAAATTTGATGTCAAAAGACGAAATGGAAACTGACAATAAAGAAAATATAACATTATAGTAAACGTTATGTACAAGATTACACAATATTCATATAACCAAGCTAAAAATTTGAATGTTACAATCAAACCGAGTACTGTCAAAAACAAAAAGATTGATGTATTCGATAAAGACAATAAAAAACTTGCATCAATTGGTGATATCAGATATAAAGACTACCCAACATACATTTTGGAAAAAGGTTTAGAATATGCAAATGAACGTCGAAGATTGTATAGAATTCGACACAAGAAAGATTTAAATATAATTCAAAGTCCTGGTTATTTCGCAAATAAAATTCTATGGTAAATTATATAAAGAACAATGAACTCTATTGTTGGATACGCCATTTATCAAGAAAGAAAATGTTACGATTCATTCAAAAAAACAGACTTTTTTAAAAATCATAAAGACAAAAATGCTTTCTATGTGATCGAGACACCGAAAGGCTGTGCACCTTCAATAAAACTGGGGAAAACACAGACCTCGCTTGAATCGAGATTAAAAAACTATTATTCAGCTTATGGTAATACTTTCTATGTATTGTATGTCAAAATATTTACAAAGGCTTTAGCAGGTAAATACTTAAGTCTTAATGGGACCACTCCTGTCAAATTGGTAAATAACTATGAAAAAGAGGTTTTAAAAACATTGCGAGACGACAATGTAAAACCGTTGAGAAGTAAGGAATATTTTGCAAAATATACAGAAGTCTTAAACGCGATAATTAAGACAGATGAACGACTTAAACCAAACCAGAATATGATTACCGAAGTTAAACAACGCTCTAATAAACGATTGAGAAGAAACCCGATCGATAACCCGTTTTGGAAAGGTTCAAGCTAAAAAGAAAATGTGTATTAATATTAAAAATGATGTCGAAACATTCACGAAATGATATGAGAGAACTATACGCCCATCTTTTCAAATGTGTAAAAGGATATTTTCAATTTTTGAAAGATAAACGTAGAATTTTTTATATATGAATATGATATATATAGAGAATGGATGAATTACAAGTATTGACATTTAAGAGTATGATTTACTTGCTTGAAGATTCAAGATTTTATGAGTTGTTTATCGATGAACTCAATAAGAAAGTTGATTTACCGTTTTTTAATGAAAAGACAGAACGCAGAATTTATGAAAGTGTGTATGTGTGTATTTTAGAAGCTTTGAAAAATAAAAATATCAATTGATAGTATATATTCAAAATGTTCGAAAAAGATTGTGGATGTGGGTGTAAAGGCAGACCAAGTCAAGGACAAACTGGAAATCCTTTAAAACCGAAAACTATAGATAAACCTAAACCTGTGAAAAAGATCAAAATAAAATGAAATGTATAATAATATAATGGCTTCATTTACAACAAAAACATTTTTAAAATACGATGATTATGGTACTCCAAGCGATGCTTATAAAATCATTGAACATATCATTGAACCTTGGAAAGATAAAGTGATATATGAGCCATTTTATATGGAGTGAATGCTGGTATTGTTGAAAAATATGATATCTCACAAGACATAACAAACACAATCGGAATTGATATTAACAAATGTAGAAGTTCTTGTATGCGTGACAATGTATTAGGAAAGTACAAACGTTTCAATGTAATTGACAGTATTGAGCCATTTGTGGAATGCGAAAATTTGAAGGAAGGATTCTATTATATACTTACAAGGAATCGATTACCAGCTCGTGGAAATGGGTGGTATACAAATGGATTCTTAGAATATCTTACCAAAGAGAATATTGAATATCAAATCAAATATCAGCTATTAGCATCAAACACATACGATGACGACTATTTAGTCACATTTTTCGAAAGAGTCATTCAGTATCCAGAATTTAAATTTATGAGAAATGGTACAATTGGATCAATGGCGATGAGTAAAAAATGATTATAGAGGGAAATTCGTATGCGAGAACCTTGTCGACTGACGATGATACAAGCACATTCTACATTGAAATTCCATATGCTGGATTGACTTCTGGGCAGACGTATTCTTTGACAATAGATCTCAATGGTACTATTGTTCAAACGCAAGATTACACACATACGTTGTACTATGTAAATGGAACTTTACATAGTACAACATTCTCTCTTGTACAAGCCATTAAATGATGTAGAAACTCTTTACCTTCGCATAGATACATATGATCGTTTGCTACAATTCTTCACAAAGAGTTAATAAGAAAATTTCGGATTTGAAAGATGTAAAAATGTTCAATTGTAAATTTGATATCGAAAGTAAAAACATTTCAACGAATTTTAAAGATTCAGGAAATATGTCTTGTGTACCCGAAGCGTTATATTTCAAATATTGTACAGATCGATGTTATCGACCATTGAAGTTGTCATTAGAAGATATCGCAAATGAAATGACAGATGACTTTTCCGATATTCATCAAGGGTTTAATACATACAATATTAAGCACTTCTCGCGAACCCGCCTGAGGCGTGCACCTCTCTCCGGGCCGCGGGCTCTAAAATAGATTTTTAAAAAAATGTAATTTTTCTACTAACTGTGCTCGCAGGGCTTCAAGACAACGGTAACAATGGCGATGGGGCGACACAGGTAAGACATGAGGTGCGCCAACCCGTACTTGCAGTGCACGAAACTCCCCTGTCCGTATCTGTAGCGCCGTACTTTGCATGTAGTGCCCGACACCCCTGCTCAAACAAGCCAGACACAAGTCGTACAGCCACTGAAAAACCTAAGATGGCCAACACGAAAGCCGGCAATGTGCGAAAATTCGGAGAAAGAAGTCCCCAGCAAGTGGGGCAAGAAGAAAAATCGAGCAGGCTCATGGAGCACGAAAGAGGATCAGCGGACCAAGCGAACACCGAGGAGTTCATCAAGGAAATAAGAGCGCAGTCAGCGAAGAGAACCGACGGGTACCCAGGCGGAGCGACCATGCCAGAACTCTGCGACACACATGGCGAAGATATGAAAAAACTGATTGAGGCCGCGGGGGCAGCAGACGCGGATATGACGGCGCTGGAGGCGGTGGCAGAGTACATGGCCACTGTATACGAGGACGCGCGGAACGTGAAGTACCAGCGAGGCTTCCCACTGGAAACCATTTACGGGCTCCCGGCAGGGCACGGCAGAACTCACTACCAACTGGTAGTGAATTGCACAGACCTCACCTCAGAGGAGCAGGATGAAGTTGGCATGCACAAGAAGGGACCGCAGGTGACGGTGGGGCCCTTTCGGGAAGAGCCAAAAGCGGCGAAGCAGTACATCGGCCACCTGGAGTCGGCGATCCGACACTTTCACGACCTCCCTGACACCGCTCCGGTTCTGTGCAGTGGCAAAACCCAGCTACGCTGGTATGCTGACAAGATAGCAGAGTTTCATCTCACCTTTGAAAAAAGTGAATACGCCGTCACTGCGCTGGCGACATCTCTGGCACATCTACCTCTTCACTGCGTACCACTGGGGGCAGACGACTTCCAAGCAGCAGACGTTTGCATCCCGAGGGTACGGGTATTTCATCCGAGGCAGACCAGGACAGGCAACGCGGAGCGACAGCTGCACATAATCAGCGAAGAGCTGCGTGGGCATACGACCAAAGACTTAGAAAAACAACTGCGCAGTATGCCCTCTGTTGAGTCGGCAATCAAAGGGGCGCGGGGACTGCCCGCGTACATGGAGAAACACACCAACAGCATACGGCTGGTGGCGGTCACGGAGGAGGCCGCCGACAACATCGAGTCGAAGGTGCTGGCCTTCCCGGGTCTCGGGGAATACACAGTCCAAAGAATCAGACCATCGCTAACGAACAGAGGCGAGGACGAGACAGAGGTCATCGTAGTTGATAAGGGGAGCACCATCAACTTGGCCGCGGACCTCCCGAACTTAGTCGCGGCCATCCAGGAGGTGTTTACACAGGCGGGCTTGGACGAAGCAGCAGAACAACTGAAGCCGCTGCCAGCGACGACGGTGAGGCCGGGAACCGACCCAGCAAAGCCAGAAACGTACATGCGAGTACGAATAACAAAAAGCGGCAATCTTTTCACCGGGCTAGCCAGCGAAGCCGCCTATGAGTGGCTGGGGAAGCAAGACAGACGTACGGTCCGTCTCTCTCTCCCCAACAAATCTCGCTCCTACCTCCTCCGACACTCTGAATTTTCTCGCACGGGAGACAAGTTTAAGGGCAGAAGAGGGAGGGCAGCGCCACCAGCAGTGGGGGCGCAGCAGACGGAGGACATCGTACAGGCGCTGGAGAGCAAGCTCTCCAACCAGTGGGCGAAAGTTGCGAGGGGCGGGGCCGGTGACGAGGCGATCAACGAGCTCCGCAAAGCCGTGGAGAAGCTCGAGGGCACGTGTAAAAGCGGCTTCACGGACAGCGTTGAGGCAACGAACCAGGTCTCCAGCAAGGTGGACGAGGTGAAGGACTCCGTGATCGACCTTACCGAAGAGACCCGCGAGTTCCAGAAGCAGCATCTCGGGATCTCCAGCGACATACTGGAGTCCTTCAGCAACTCCAACAAGGCACTGGCCAAGCTGCTGAAAGGTCAACGCACTCCCGAGCCAGCCAAGAAAAATCTACGCCGGCCACGAGAAGCGAGTGAGCCATCTGACAGCGAGGGAGGTATGGAGATCGACGACGAGACGCTGTCAGAGCTCAGACGTCTGCAAAAAGCACGGGTAAGTTCCCTCGGGGAAAAATCATCCTCACGGGATAAGGGACCCCTCGCATATGGCGTTGGGGGTAACAGCACAGGAACACACAATCTGACTAAAAAGCTTGGGCATCGGCTCCGAAATCAGGCACAAGACGACAAGTGGAACCCCACCACTTGCATCACAGAACCAGTCGTGCGAACACAGCACAAGAGGAAGGGGAATCAGCTGAATAAGTACTGGTGGGGTTCCTGTATGCATCGCAGGCCAAGGCAGACGAAAGGAAAAAGCTGGAACAGCTGGAACAGCTGGCGGAGCCGCGCTCCAACCGAAGCCAACGCTCGAGGGGCTGACAGAAACAGCCTGGCAGAGGCCACATCCTGTATAGGCCCTTACAGTTTTGAAGCTAGGAAAAGCCCTGTATACCAGAAAGTCCTGGTTAAACAAATACTTGAAGTGAAAAGTAACTCTGCTAAATCCAAACCTGCTGTTGGTAATAGTACATCGTGCCTGTACTCCTGCACAGTGCTGATCGGAACCCAGGCTGCAAAACCCACGACTAGACACAAGTGTGAGAGGGTTAGCAATAACATAGGCACCAACTGCCACCACACTGTTGACACGGCCATATCATTTTTGTTATGCCTCCTATGAGGCTCTGGGTATCCCTTTTTGTGGTTATCCCACCGGCTTTCTGGTGGTGGTTCGGCTTTCTCTATTTCACCCCTTTCCCATTGCAGCCATTGGTCCCCGTTTATGTCTTCTTCTGTTGTGTCCCGTAAACTGTAGTGCCCATCTTCTTAGTGCGTCCCTGTTTATTTCTTCTCTG
The DNA here is from genome assembly GCA_001247695.2 of Cymbomonas tetramitiformis. Lineage (NCBI taxonomy): Eukaryota > Viridiplantae > Chlorophyta > Pyramimonadophyceae > Pyramimonadales > Pyramimonadaceae > Cymbomonas > Cymbomonas tetramitiformis. Next base: position 11,716 of record LGRX02019403.1, on the reverse strand, counting down.
CTCCACGTAGTGTTGGCTCTTAGCACGTCCATGGTTGTTGGCCTCGGTCCCCTGTCCCCTCCTCTGTGCTCCCCTTCCTTTTTCCTGTCTTCCATCCAGCGGTCAATTATTTCCTCTGTGTAGTTCTCCAGGTGGCAGCTTGGCATTGCTTGCACAACCGGTAGTTCATGGTTTGTCCATGGCGCTGGGTCTATGACGCAGTCCCTCTCCCATTCTGTAATTGACCTAGGTTGCCTGTCTGCATCTCTAAGGGTCAGAGGCCTGTGCATGTAGCATGCTCTGCCTATCGTCCTAACTTTGCTTTGCGGGCATTTGAGAAGGGCCTTGCTGAATATGTCGTGGGTTTTAAGTGCGTCCGGGCAGTATTTTCTCCATCCTGCCGCATTCGCTACTATCAGTATTCTCATGTTCCAGTTACATTGTTTGGGTTTCTGTAGGTTTCCTTGCATCCAGTGGTCAGGTGGCAGGAAGGTGAACTGCCCTTCCTTTATCTCAAGCAGCTCATGTACCCTGTATCCCATGTGCTTGTTTAGCAGTTTTCTGTACGGGCTTTTGGCATATGTGGGGTATATCCCTACCCCTAGGACGGGTTCTGCTGTTTTTGTGGAGTTAATTGCCTTTTTCAGTGCCTTGTAGAGGTCCCCTGCTGTTTACTCCGGGTTGAATTGGTACGACCCCAGTTTTTCCCATTGCTCTTCCCATGCCGAGCCAACGGCCCCAAATACCGAGTCTCGTGGGTATTGTGAGTAGTATTTTTTAGTGTTTTTGTGTACATTGAGTGGCGAGGCAAACACCTCTGTATGGACTCCCATGGCCGTGTGCACCGCCTCCATCATTTCCGGGGGGAAGGTCCAGTGGTTTTGGAGGTTCCGTTTTCTGTGTTTAATTTCTGCTTTACTGGAGTATCTTATCAGTAATTGTGCAATTTCCTCCTCGAAGGTGTTGACCTGTATTTTGTGTTCTACACTTAGTTTCAGCCTTTTGGCCAGTTGTTTTTCTGTTGGCCTTTGTGTCGTGCTGTCCCCCACCGCCTCGGCGTATCTGTCGTACAATTCTCTAACTTTTGCTGTGCTTAGTGTGCCTATAAGGCCCCCATCCGGCTCGTAGCAGTAGGTGGTGTCACCTTCCGCGCGTAGTTGCCTGTCTTTTGTTCCTGGAATGTGCCTAATGTCTTGGTCCGGGTTCGTTTCCCTTGTGCATATTTCCAGGTGTGTTACATGTTTCCAGTATCTCTGTTCACCGTTTGGCTGCCCTGCCAGTATTTCTTCGACGGGTTCACGTTTGGTCTTTTTGTCTTTTTTGTCATTTTCCCATTCTTCCACAAGGTTCTGCCATCCGTGGTCTGAGGAGAGGTTGTGTTTGAGCAGGTGTGTTCTTACTGTTTCTTCTGTGCTCCATGTCGTTTGTTCCCTCCCTTCGCTGTTGGTCCACCGTATTTCGTACTGTGTTACTTTCGAGGTCACATCGGTGTAGTTTTGCAGGTACTGTCTACTCGCCAGTATCCTGGCGGGCGTGTATGTTCCCTCTTGTTCTAGCGTGTCCATTTGGTCCTCTTGTGTTGACCACTGGCCTCTGTCTCGTTGCTCTGTCTTCCTCTTTATTCTTCCCCGTGGGTTTCTCGCGGTCATCACATCATCTTCCTCCTTCTCCTGGTTAGTTTCTATGCCCAGAGTTTCCTTCTCCTGTTCCGTCCATTCCACGTCTGCCTGTTCGAAGTGTTTTGTTTGGTTGGCTAGTGGGTACATGGACAGTAGTTGCAGTATGTCCTTCAGGCTATTTCCAGCCTCAGCACACCACCTCGAGTGAGGTGGTCAGACCAATAACCAATCAAACCAAGATACATGCCACTAATCCAGTGCCAGAACCAAAATCCAGAAAGATGATGGAAATGGTGGAACTGCAGTCACACCATGTCAGGGCTGAAAACCCCGAAAAGCTGGTCCGTAGACCCAACGTCCTGACACGGGCAGTAATCTGTCCCTGGTGCCACCCTGCTGTCGGGGGATAGTGATATATGTCATGTCTCTGGAGGTCCACATAAAGTGATTTATGAGCCGTTTTATATGGATGGACGTTCAGGTCAGATATTAAGAGACATGGGTTGTACAAATGTAATACACGAAAAAAAATATGATTTCTTTGAAATGGTTGATAAATTAGATTATGATATCATTATTTCAAATCCACCATTCACAATTAAAAAGGCTATAATGATTAAATTGAAAGAGATTGATAAACCTTTTATATTGATAATGCCGTGTTCAGTATTAGTGACTAAATATATACGAGAACAATATCGGAATGATATTCAAATTGTATTACCCAAAAAACGAATTCAATTTTACAAGTTAAACCAAGAAAATGAACCTGAATATAATGGTAAGTCAAATTTTGAATGTCTGTATTATTGTTATAAGTGTAATCTATCACAACAGATTAACTGGTTGACGTGAATATTGAAAATATTAAAACGAAACGAAACGGAATCGGAATTGTTGCTTTTAAGTATAATATTTGAAATGCTCGCCGAATTCTAGTCAAGATTCATCTATCATAAATGGATTTTGAGTATGATATTGGATGCTTACGCCTTGCTTACGCCTTGCTTACGCCTTGAATACGGCTTACGGCTTGCTTACGCCTTGATTCCGCCTTGATTTCATTTCTCTACCTACTTTTTTCACCAAAAATTTATTTTGTCCAAATTTTCTAATTTTTCGAGATTTCTGGAAATTTTTAGGGTTTAAGCTTTATTTTGAAAGTTATCGAGGATTTTTCATTTTCGTAACTTTTTTCGATCATCTTTTAGGTAAAGTTTAAATCTCATTGAACCGTAAATTTTAATAAAAAAATGTTGATACTGGAAAGGAAAACTCTGACGAGTTTTCCGTAAGGACGCTCGCACATCTTCCGATGTGCTCGGTCCTTGATATTATCCATAAATACCGTATGTTCACGTAGTATATTTGGTATACAATAAAAAATATGCGAAAATTGATGAAAATCAACAAAAGTCGTAAGGGTATGACCAGAGAAATTATGCCAAAAAGCTTTGGGGAAACTCCTTCATTTTTTTTGAAACTCGATCATCGGTTTGCTGTCGTCTGGGTAGATGTTGTGGCACAGACTGAGATCCCGCAGACGGCCGGTACGCGTGAGCGCGGCCAAGGTCTCGCCCGCGACGTCGTCGAACAGACGATAATCCACGGTCGTGTATCCTGATACCGGGTCCGTGTTTTGCGATTCCACCACGCCACGCTGCGGCCCCCCGTGCTCGACGCACACGGGCAGCCCCACCAGATTCAGCTCCTGCAGCTCCTCCATCGTGATCTCCGTGATGTCGCTCACCCCCTGCCGCTTGCGCGGCGGGTCCGCGTATATGCAACCCCGAAAGCGCATACTCTTTTTTGTCCCCATGCGCTTGTACGAAACGCGTCCACTGGCTGTGCGCGAGTGCGTGTATATATATCCGCGCGCACAAGCTCGCATAACCGCGCCCGTTATGTCCCAACCCGACGCGGATTCCCCACCCGGTCCGCTCCTGCTTCACGTGGTGTGTCCAACATCCACGTACGTACGCGCTTCGGGTAACCTGCACGACCTCTGCGCGCAGGTACTGAGCGATGACCCGATCGAGCGTGACGCGGTCAACCCGACAAAACACGACCTGCATCTGATGCTGGTGGACGACGCCGAGGAGAATGTGGTGACCGTAGTGTCCGAGAACATTCCCAACATCGGTCAAGAGTTCAACTCCATAAAAAACCTGGACATCGCGTGCGCGGAGGGCGTCAAATCGTTGCACGCCGCCTGCATGTGTGTCGCGAACATCGTGGGCTCCATGCTTGCGTCGAACACCGAGGCGACGATCGTGCTTCTCCTGAACGACAATCGCGACGTGGCGCTGGCTATGCTTGGAGACATCATCGCGGACGGTCGCGACGCCATGATCAGCACGCACGTGCACACCCTCGATGAGACGTTTTTGAACGAAGTGCGGGATGACGAGTCTTCGCGGGTGTACAGTAACGCGCCGGCGTGATTCACCCCCAGCCGATCTGACAGGCACCAGACCGACGCACGCCATGAGGGTTTTACACCGTTTAGTTCCGGCGATGGCGATCAGTCGTTTATTTGTGTACCGTTACAGCGATCGAAGCGGATACCTGCGATGTGTAACTTTATTTTTTTTTCAGATAGATGTACAAAAAACATGCGCCGTGTTTTATTTTTGCTGCACTGCTTCATGACAAACGTGACAACAAATAATGCGCTACGTGGAGACAAACTCGCGCGTGACGGCGCACGTCAAACGGATCATCGACGCGGTGAACGGCACCGTATCCTCGTTGCCGCAGTATTGCTTCGATCATGACCGGCCTTATTGCCGCATCGGACGCCACACAGAAAACGACGTCCGTTTGGACAACTCCTTGTTACCGCTACACGTCTCTCGACACCACGCATTATTATTACGCAACACCGTAAACGGGCAACAAGTATACACGCTCCGCGATACGGAGAGCACGAACGGAACGTACATCGGTGACGAGTTGATACCGTGCGGAGAGCAACGTCGACTGTACCACGGCGCGGTGCTATCGTTCGGCGACGCTGTCCAACCCAACCCGTACTTCCTGTAATTTCGGGCAATGATGTTTGCTTTATCTGCAAAATTTCTTTTAGGTTGAAGTTTATTATCCTTGATTTCAAAATCTTTGTATTTCTTAACAAGTTTACCAGTTTTAGATCGATTGTCCAAAACTTTGCTGCGTTTGATAAACTTATTGTTTGTAGTATCAAATAGATAATCAAAATTAGTATTTGGTAATTTTACATCGGGATTGCTTTTTACAATCTTGGTAAATGCAGATTGAATATTTCCTTTCTTGTTGAATATCGGTCTATACCGTTTTCCATTATTTGTTTTGAAATATAGTTTATCGTTGATAGTTTTGTATTCCATCTTTGTTATATTAGATGAGAAATTAATTTCAGTCGAGTTGTTCATTTTATAATATATACAGAAATTATTTCCTTAAAGTGTTTTTTGTATATATCATATTTCTATTTTTTGAATTCGCCCTATAATATTTCTAAAATTTTCAAATTTGAGACTGCACTTTAATGATACAGTTTACAATTATGTTAAATCTTTCTTTGAGAATTACTCTTTTGTCATAATCATTTTCATACTGTTTTACAAGGTGGTCGTACAAGGGTTTGATATCGGTAGCTTTTAAATCGTGTCTAATTACAGATGCTCTTAAAACTTTACTATTCAATTCTAACTTCTCAAGTCGCTTCATAAATTGCGATTTCAATTGTTTGTTTTTGACTGCTTCGTTATGATAAGATTTATTTCTCTGTTCTCTGTTGTATTCGGGTGATTTGACAAATTTTAGGATTCTTCCAGTATCGTTATCAATAATTTTTGTGTAAATTTGAGAACCAAAATCAATGACGGTGACGGTTCGACCAACTCGGCGGGGCGCTGCGCACGTGCGGCAGTTGCGACATGGCTCGTATTATCGTGGACACCCGTGAACCGGTTGCCGTTTTCAAAGCCCTCGATTCGGCGGACGTAACCTTCGAACGCGCTACGCTGGACGTGGCCGATTTTCACATTTTTCGGGACGATCGGTTGCTTTTCACCGTGGAGCGTAAAACATGGTCCGACCTCGAGGCGTCGTGCGTCGACGGCCGAATGCTGGATCAGCTCGTGCGCGCCGCCGCCAACGCGAAAGCGCAAAACGCGCAGCACGTGGTTTTGCTGGAACATCCGACAGTCCCGCGCGACGCCCAGCTGCGCTGTAGCGCAGTCTGTAAAGATAATCGAGGACTGCGGGCACGATCCGCGATAGACAGGCTCGTGTTGCAGCACGGCGTGGGTGTGGTGCGCACCGCGGACGTCACGGAGACCGCACGGTTGCTGAAATGGATCGCGACAAAATCGGTTCGCGAACTTTGGGCGCCGGAGGGGGGTCAGGTGTGCAGTACGTACTACGGCGGGTCCGTTCGAGTGAAAAAATCCGCGAACCAGGACGACGCGCGGGGCGCGTGGCTTCGCATGCTGCAGGTGGTACGCGGGGTGTCGGACGCAGCGGCCCGCGCCATAGCGGACGCGTATCCAAACGCGGCAGCGATCGTCGACGCGAAAGACGCGGCGGGGGGGGTGAACGCCTGCGTGGAGCGGCTGGCGTGCGTGCGCGTCAACAACAAACGTAAATTGGGGCCGCAGGTGGCCCGACGAGTTGTGCAGTGCTTGTGTGGGGAATAACAATTTTTTAGACGCCGTGTCGCTCGGCACGCCCACGCGCCATACCGTGATAACCAGAACATCACTTCTATCAATTACACTCCACGCGTCAAAAAATATGTCTAAGGATCGTGTCGCCCGCAACCAAACTCTTTTAGCGCATGGATTGAGCCCGCGCGACACCGACGATGACGTCGACAACATACCCGGCATATTCCCAAGCGGGCGAATATGCCACGTTGAATTGATAATGCAAGTTCGTCGGGACGAGTACAACATGTACTCGATTAACATGATGGAGGGACATCGCGACCCGAACGATGGCACCGTCAAGTACGAGTGGGGGCGCGTGCACGCGCGGTCGGCGGACCCGGCGCATCTGCACGGCTACCAGTACACGACCGTGCAAATGCCGCGCGCGAAGCAAGTCAAGATGCACAAGTTTCTGCATTCGCAAATAGGGGCCCCATTTAATTTTCCGGGGTACGCGTTAAACTACACCACCGTGTGCAAAGTTGGTCAAACGTACGGTCCGCGGATTAATCTAGCAAAAAAACACCGATTCACGTGCGCCGAGCTCGTATGGGCCGCTCTGCAAATCGGCGAGCTCGAGGATACCGATAACATTAGCTGTCGACGCATGTCGCCGAACGCGCTGTTCGACTTTACGCGGAGCTCCGTTTTTTGCAGCAGCTGCTCCAACCCATTCGCATACGCCTGACGTTGCACTTACGTTCGAAAATAGCTTTTTAAACTTTCTATTAAATTCAGTATCTCGTCCTTTTTTTCATCGATTACTCTTTCGCGATCTGCGGCTTTGCACTCGGCAAGTTTTTTGCTTTGCTTTGCTAATAATTTCAGCGTAAAATCATTAGCTTCTCCCGGCGTAGTATCCATGGCCGCACCAGTCGACGCACTGGGCGCATTACTGCTCATAATTGCGCACAAAACGGCTCTAGCGTAAGTTCCGCACGCGCCGACGTAACCATCGAAAGAGGGTGGTATGTATATTGCCCTCACACCACCAAAATCCGTGATCGCGGGCGAAGCCTCGAGTCGCCGAAAAGCGCGTCGTAATTCGCGCGCGGCCATCCGGTCGCGGCGCAAAGCGTTTGCACGGCACAGTCGCACATCACGTGCGGGTGCACACGAGTGCCGTGGGCCTTGGCCCACTCTTCGACGGAGAACCCTGTGCCCGCGACGTTCTCGGGGGTTAATTGTAAACGCTCCGTCGGCACGCGCAAACCGATGACCGCGTCCACGGTAATTCCGCACCGGTACAACCGAGCGCCGCTTTTATCACCGGACATGCTGCAGCACGTGTCCCAGCTCAAGCCGTGCCGATCGACGGCGACGTCCAGGCCGCACGCTCGCAAAGCGTGTTCGAACGGTGTGTCCGTGTTGGGACTGCGTTTGTGATCCGGCAACAAACGCAGCATGCGTGCGGGTTCGTCGGGTTGAAGCGTGGTCGCCGCAGGTGTATAAAATAATGGCACAGCCTTTTTCGGGGTGTGGGGCTTCAAGTCCCCGTGCCTCCGCGAGTGTGTACAAATTATATATATATATTTATATATATACATATCCGGCCCAGAGTAGGGCCGGGGAAATTAAATTACTCATACGCCCAACGGGCGTGGTTTTTCTTTTTTTCTTTTTCTTTCTATATATATATATATACGCACGTGCGATACGCGCAAAAATAGCGTATGCGGGTTTCTTAGTATAGACTCGGCGCGTGGTAGGGTAAATTTAAGTTGTGATAGCCTCCACGCTCAAAAGTCTGGGGAGATCTGCTGGCGTTCATGGCTTGCAAGATGAGTGGACAAGGGGGAGTGCTGTGCCAAGAAATCGTATGCGCGTGCAGAAACGCAGTGAACTGTGGGAGTTTATCGTATTGATCAACGATGTATTGAAGATATGCTGAGGCCTCGCCTTGTCCGCCCCACGCATTTGGAATGGTTGTGACATTCTTGGAGTAATTGGTCGGGACTCTTTCCCAGTCGCCTTTCGTAGCCGATCGATTCGTGTCCGTTACAGGCCCTTGAACATATGTGTGCTCATGTCCTGCCCCGATCTTGTAGAATACAGTGACTTTGCAGTCGTCGACGCAGCAATACTCAAGATGCCGGAGGATTGAAGTTGGTTCTTCGTTGTACGCGCTTAACACTATGTTCAATACCCCTACTTGCTTCGCTTTCGGATCTGCCTCCGAATAAGCGCGTCCAAGTGATTCACTCCAACGTGACTCTGGCGAAGGAGGGATGGGAGGTGCAGCTGCCATAATGGGTGCGAGTTCCAGTGAATCTGACCAGACATGACTGCCTGAGACCAGACCGCCCGAGCCCACTGTATAGCTATATGCAAGCAGAGAGCCTGCTATGAAAAGCAACAACACACCAACACGGACGATGCTCCGTCCATGCTGGTTTGCACTTGCCCTGTTCAGTGCTTGTTGCAGGTCAGGTACTTTGCACCGCATGTTGGAAAGTTCTCGCATTGCATCACGCAAAGCACTGTCGTCTGTGGTGTGTACTTGGAATTCAGGAACTTCTTGCTTTTCCTCCACCCCACTCCACTGACTATCCAGCTCCAGGTTCACCGTTCATAACCCACGCCGGAAATATATTTTCACCGGGTAGTTGGGAACATTCTTTCCCAACTACTTGAACGCGACGCCTTGGATGCGACGCCAACTAAAGCCATAGTGATTTTTTGCGGTTGCATTTTTAAGCGCACGTGTGCAAAAGTCGGTCGGCGTTTTATTTTCGCAGCGAAATCTGGCGGTGTCCACAAAATGAAACCGCCGATGTTGGATCGTTCATGGTCGTGGTATGACACGAGCACGTCTACGATCATGCGTCCGACTAAGTCCGGGCTTCGAACCAAGCGTTTGCGACGCGCCGCGCACAAAAACGTCTCGGCTTTGGATGCAACGGACATGCTTACGCGACTGCGCGAGTTAGGACTCTTCGATGCCCTAGTGCTGCCCCACTTGAACGACACCGATCGACAGTTGCTGCGCAACACGTGTCGCGTTCTGCACGAGCTGCTGCCTGAAGCCGAACTGCGCGTGCGGCACGTCGTGTCACATTTGCCCCTTGCGACGTGGGCGTTGCAAGGGGCGATAAGTGACAAAGCGGAACGTTTGCGGCTGAGACGTACAATGTGCGAAGCAAGTGCGAGAGTGGGGAATCTTCGGGTGTTGCAAATGGCGCGCAGAAAGCACTGCCCGTGGGACGTAACGACGTTCAGGGGCGCGATGGAGGAGGGTCATTTTGATTTGTTCCAGTGGGCGTACGAGCAAGGTTGCCAATGGGACGGTGAGATACGTAATGTCGTGGCTTTTTTCGCGGCGTATTATGGTAATATTCAGATGATCCAATGGGCGCTCGATCACGACTGCTGGGTGGGCGATGCGACTAGCACGGGCGCGGTGATAGGTGGGCAGTTGGGCATGTTAAAATGGTTGTGCGAGTTGGGATGTCCGTTGCACGATGCCGACGCGAGTGAGTATGCAGCGAAAAGTGGAAACTTGGCGATACTAAAATATCTGAAACACCTAGGGTGCCTGTTCGACGAAAAAACGTGTTCAGCTGCAGCGAGCAATGGACATCTCGAGACGTTGCAATGGTTGCGCGAGCAGGGATGTCCGTGGCACGAAAGCACCTGCGCGAGAGCGGCGCTGTGGGGCCATTGGAAAGTGCTGCGATGGGCGTACGGGCAGGGTTGTTCGTGTGGCGATACGACGTTTTTTGCCGTTGCGACGTGGTCGGCAAGAAATAAACTGAACGTGGCACCGATCCTGGCTTCGGTTTTGCCGAGGTGTGCGTACGCCTCGTTTTTGAAAGAAGAAAAAAAACATTTGCTATTCTTTCCCGAGGATATTACGTGAGGGCACTTTAGGCAAATATTTATTTTCAAGGAATTTATGGTTTAACACAGGTTTTACGCGCGCAGCTGCAAAATGCGTTCTGTTGCGATAAAGCATACACCGTTAGATCCGTGTATCTAAACCCTGTTCAGGCAAGGCTTCGTTTAGCGGCCTGTACTATCGCGTTGTCAATTATGCAGACGAGGCCCTCCTTTTTTACTTGTTCCACCCCGATTGCGATTTAAAATATATACCAAATGTAAATGGCGGTGCGCGACCGCCAGTTTTATTTGCGATCCTGCACGATGTTGTTATACGTGCCGTAAAAGTTGTATACGTGCGGCGCGCCAAGCGATCCAAAAAGTCGGTTCACTTCACGTAGAAACCCCCGCCGCGTAGCGATGTCAAATGCGTCCATCATTTTCAACCCAGCGACGATCGCGCTCGCGTCCTCGTCGTGCATAACATTCTCGCACGCGCTACTAACATCCGCCGAAAGTTTGTGCGTATTGATAGCGGCAGTCTCGTACGCTACCGTATTTTTGCCTTTCGTATCCACGTGTGACGTATCTTTAACCTCCGCGGCATCGCGCCGGTCAACGTGCGACTTTTTAGGTATGTTGGGTACGCTTACGCCGCGGCGTTCGCCGCTGAGATAACTACCTAGCGAATGCACGGCCAATTCGCGGTCGGTGGCCACCGTTCTGTGGCACGTTGTATCTTGGTATTGATCGACATCAGCGCTGACCGGGGCGACGGCGTCGGCGCCGAACCTTTCGAAAGTACCGTGGGATTTCATTAAACGGGGACGTTCGGGGTTTGCACCGTTCTCGTCCTCGCCCCCGTCCCCGTCCTCGAGCCCGCCATCGTTATCAAGCGCATCCTCGTCCTCGTCCTCGTCTTCGTCCTCGTCCTCGTCCTCGTCCTCGTCCTCGTCCTCGTCCTCGTCCTCGTCCTCGTCCCCGTCCTCGTCCTCGTCCTCCTCCTCGTCCTCATCCTCGTCCTCGTCCTCATCCTCGTCCACGTCCTCGTTTTCGCCTTCGTCCTCAGCATCGACCACTCCCCGGGCCACGTCTATGTTTACATCTCCGTCCCCGCGTTCGGGGTTGCTATCAGCCACGGCGACGTGATCTGCGCGACCGACGTCGGGAGAACACCAATCGTCATTAGCGCAAGCGTCCGGATTGTCGTCGTCGTCGTCGTTGTTCGACTCGTGGTCGTTGCGCACGCCCGGGCTGGCGCACGCCTCATGCTCGACGACTTGGTCAGAGATTGCGCGTACGCCCACCTCCGTATCGTCATGTCGCATGAAAGACGACGCGCGCCTGCCGATACTGCACTCGTGAGCGATGGGGTCGTCGTCTGTCTCGTAGTCGCTTCCGTACTCCGCGCGCAGACATGTCCGCTTGACGTGTCGGATGTACTCGGCGGGCATGGTGATGTTGTTCGGCAGCGTCGGGTCCTCGTCGACGTCCGGCGTTCGCGCGTACCACAACGATTTGAAAGTGCCAGAGTCGTATCGCATTTTGCGCTGAATCTCATCTGGCCGTTTGATGTTGTGATCCGTGAGGACCGACGCCGCCGCC
>LGRX02019402.1:0-15522 GCA_001247695.2 Cymbomonas tetramitiformis | reverse complement strand
CACGCCGCCCCTGGGAAGTGCGCATGCTTACATAAGCTTTGGTGTGTCACACGCCGCCCCTGGGAAGTGCGCATGCTTGCTTCGGCTTCGCTGGCGACATATCCATGCTGACTTGGCTTTATCAATACTCCCATCGTGACAAATGGTGGAAGGAGAAGATGTTTTGGATTGGTCTCAGGACCTGACTGGTTCACTGCAATGATATGTGGGGATAGCAGGATCAGCCGAATTGCAAGGATCATACCATGCTATGAACATAATCAGCTGTAAAGGAAATGCTGCACATATGCGGGCGCTCAACCGAATAAGAAACTGGACTACTTGTTAAATCGGGAACTGGACGGATCTCAATTTCGAAAATTGGGATGTCAAGCCAATGTTAAGGACCATCCGACGGCCCGAACGTCCAACAAGTTTCTTATTTTCGGGCCCTGATATTCGGTGGATCACTCATAGTCTTGCCAGGATATATTATGCCGGCTCAGCATGCACTGTATGCCATCCACATGTTCATAGGGTGATATGGGATTCTCTACAACAGAGCTCACACCCTATATAACATTGAATATTTTTCAGCGCCCTGTAACACATGCATTCGATGCTTTTTCCTGGCTGATAATGCAAGTTTGATTGATCTTTCACCATTGCGCAAAGAGAGAATACAGGGCGAAGGCTGGCAGCCGAATCCTCCGAAGAATAGCTGTGATTGGGCGTAACTCCCTGCTAATGTGACGGCACCGTAGAAAATAATTATTCTAACCATTTATGTTCCATACACCAACTGTCTCGCGTAGTTTGAGCTTTCACCAAAATCAGCGATGCCTCAGATTTCAGTGATGAATGAACCCATTCAGAGAGAGAGTGATCCATTGAAGACTTTGTGTGTATGATCACCAATGAAATTTAAGTTTAACTCTGTTCCAACTGATTGCCATCAGGTGATGCAACGCCATTCCCACTGTCGACTCTTTTGGTCACAGCGCTCTCGCTCATCAAACTCTTATACCGTAAGAGGTAAGACAACAAACTCAATGTTATTTTCTATTGTTGTCGCAATATGTTCCATCCCGTCTAGTGTATGTATTCCCACAGTGACATACACAATATGTACCCTACTGTAAGTTACTTTTAATGCAATGTACATCGTAGCATATGCAGGCTTGTAAGGACATGGAGTCTTAATTTGTGGTACAAATGATTACTTTGGTGGCTAGCAAACACATTCAAATCAATCGGTCTTGTCCGTCTTCGGCTGGTTTGCATCATCGGTACATGGCATGCCGGTTTTTGTTGTATCTTCATTGGAAGGTGCGGATGCGCCATTTGAGCTCTGTGAACATACCAAAATCAATTCAACACTTCGTGTTGGTCTCTCTACAAGGACAAATGGAATATATTTCCATACCATAACGTGAATTCAATTGGTGAACCTCTCTACCACTCTTGCCTCATTGGTATGCCACCGCTATATGCCTAACCTCTAACTTGTCAAAGGCACATCTAGATAGGTCGGGGTTGGAGAGAGCATACACATAGCGGGTCACACTGGTGGGTGAGGAATAAAGGGGGATCCAGGCAAGGGGGATTCAAGGTCCTTCAAAGGAATGCAAGAGGAGTAGCCTAGGGAGTACCCAAAGATAGTATAAAATATCAAAACTCAGGGGCAAAATATAGAAAACTGCATAGTTGAGGTAACAAAGTCTCATAAATTGTCCATCATGATTAATTGCCAATTTTAACCATCATTCCAAGAAACCACCAAGCGTTAGGATATGAAAGATTGCGTATGGTGATTATAGTTGTAATGAAGTTCTTTATCTCTCTCACCCGAAATCTTGGTGAAGGGGCTGCCATGTGAGTATTCACAAGCAAAGCCACCGTCAAAGTAATTGTGATCACGCAAGGTGTCCTCATAGTGTCGCTACGTGTGATCGAAGGCATGCGATTTGAGGTAGGGTTATTGTTGGGAACCCTTCGAACACTTTCTCCTTGACATGGATATCATTTTGGAATTTCATTATTCCTTCCATGCTTAAGGATGGAAAGGAAACTGCCCCATCCTCAAGCTTACTAAGGGGCATTGTGCGGTCTAGTTCGGTTAGAGCGTTGTCGAAGCTAAACAATGCATCCCCTTTCCATAAGCCGGCGTACATCAATTTGCACGACCTTGCCTCCCGAGAACCGTCACTACATCTTGCCCCTTCGATGTTAAAGGACTCACATCGGGCAGCTCAGACCACGGGAAAATAACTTAATTTTTGAGCCTTTGAGCAGTGATATGAAACCAAAACGTATCGTGTAGTATACAAATCATTCCTGAATAAATTCCATCTACAAATCTGCACGATGCCACTATCATGCCTAGTGAGAAACTATGCTTAGTATACCCAATGAAAATCAAAGCCTAAACTAGTGCCACTAAAGCGTTGATCCCTTTGATACGAAATGTGATCAATTCGACGTCAAGACTAATCGCTAGTCGACTATGCATCAATCAAAGAGTGAACGATGAACGACTCGTGTGGCTTAGGAAGGAGGGATTTGATAGCAGTTTGAAAGGACAAAGGCAACCGTCACGGTCGAGGTCAAGGCGCTTCGGTACCTCCTTCCCCTTGAGTTGATGTGGCCCCTCATCCAATGCCCCTTCACACCCTAGTCTACCTCCCTTTTAATCCTATCTTCTCACCTATTCCACTTCATCAACCCGAATCTTTATCCTCCTCTCCATCAGGAGATCAAAGGACTCAACACACGGTACGTCACAAATATGCAAGTGTGTCGCCAAGTGTGTTGGCATGTGACACACACGAATACCAAAATCAGTTGTGATATGTTATCAACACTCCGGCGTTGTAATACGTTTGTACAACGTTTGCTCCTATGTCTATATCTCTCTCGTCCATATAAGTGTCATATACGCCAGATCGACTGTACTCTCCTTGCCCCAAATCGGCTTCGAAAGCCCAAAAATTTTGATAGCCCCAAAATTTTGAAAGCCCAAGCATAAGATTCATTCTCACACAAGTTAGCACTCGCTTATTTTGCATAAACTAGCAAGTGCGATTTTTGGGAATGTGCTCAACGTACATAAGTTACATATCGAGGTAGCGCAAGGTGCCGTGTGGAGGAGTAAGCTGCCTCTTACCTGTTGCTTTGTCATGACTGGCTTCAGGAAAGAGCCAGCCACTGTGAATGCAGCCAACCATGCAGCACCCACGAAGATTGTTCCTACCTGCAAGCAAGAAAAGCTCACGAACAAGGTTGTCAAAGCGACTTTTCCCGAAGTCAATTTTCAAAGGAAAATGGTTGTTGTGCGAAGAACGCAACTGGTCGGAGACACTCACTATGCGATAAGCGAACTCGGCTTACTTACTACACGGGTATTTTTTCAGCACATTTTTCAACAATTCAGGAGTGCAAATATGTCGCTTTGCTCTTCAAGGGTGGTCAAGGCCTACCTGGATTGGTGAGAGCTCGCCTGCGGAGGCATTGACGATTGCTGTGCAAGATCGGGAGGAGCGCACGAATAGTCTCAGTTACAAAAACTCCAATTTAATCTCACTTACATCTTTGTTGAATAAATTTTGATGTACGCCTTTAGTGAGAGCTAAGCCTACTAGATATCGATCATAAGAATACTCACCCGAAGCTGGGCTGGCATCAGCCATTTCTTGTCGCTTTTGTGTTCGAGCCTGACACCTCGAGAGAGTTTTGCTCAAGATACGAGAGTACAGTCCAAGGAAGAAATCAAGACACAAATATGCAAAAGATCGGGCACGTATCCCAGTGGGCTCTCAAACGTGTAAAGGATTTCGGAATCGTGACGTGAAAACCTGAATTGCGGCTGCTATACGTGCATCTGCTTGTTGCTGATTTTCCAACTGCCACAAAGGAGCTTACATTAGGTGAACGTTCCATCACCTTCACATCATTCAGCTCCTTCCCTGGGGTACGTCCTTGGAACAACCACCTGCCGCGTATCCGTATCGTTGGTTTGTACGTTGAGGTGCACTCAAGAGCCTCACCTCGCAGTCTTCACCCTGAACACTGCCGGCGTCGATCGCGCAATCCAAGGACTCGGCTACAGCTCGCTCCTATATCCCGTACATCACACAACTGAGATAGTTTGCAAGTCAGGCTGCCAGCGTGCCCCGTCGTTCTTAAAGATACTAAAAGGTATGAAAAGAACAACAACTGAGATTGTATTCATATCGATGTCCCGGCATGGGCTTGGCACGAACCTGCCTGCACCAGATAGAGATATAACCGGCGGTGCCCGTCAGAAAGAAGCGGCGACGGGTTTGGGCAACAGAACCATCGTGCGTGCACTTTTCACACAAGTTCATAGGCGTCACTCGTTGATCTTCTGTGAAAACACAAAAACGGAATGAGAACAACAGTTGGACGTTGCATATTCACACTTTGTAAACACTGTCAAAAGAGGACAGAAAAGATACCACCGACTTGTTCTAGAGACTCAACACGAATCTATCAGGTTCGTGGATAAAACCCATTACTGAAGCTTCGTGAAGTCCCTTGGAAATCTCTCAACTATAAGACCCTTCTATCCAAGTGCATCGTGAGAAACAATATTGCAATAACTTATTGAAGGGAGTATGTATTTTAAGAAGCCTTGAAGTGACTTAATGATACAAACCGAGAGTCGCCGGATGTGACAACCGAGTAAATAGCTGTATCGCACAAACATACACCAAGATATGGATGCTAAGGGCACACCTTTCCGTTGGAGTATAGCACACGTAGTACCGCATCTATGCGATTTTGACGTGAGATAGCATGGCTTTAAGCCCAACTTCACTCGAAGCGCACGAGGTCGGAGTTGACAAGTGCTCGGAGGAAGTCTATAACTCTTCAGTTGATGCATCCACACTGACTGTGCCATGGGGCACACGAAACTTTAATGTCGTTTTTCTGATATGCCAAACTGAAGCTCTAAATTTCAGTCCGACGCGAGTTGAGAAACTTCGCACTTGCAGTTTTTCCCCCTTGCGTGGTCGGGAACAATTTCCTGTTTACTTTTGTTTGTTACTAGGGAAGGGATGGATATACGCACAGGAACTGGAACGTGGTTTCCGTCTCATTCCCGAAAAAATTCTGAACTGGCGTGACGGTCATATCCGATATCGCTATCGCTATCGTCTCGATGCAATCGAATGCTAAAGTGACTCTCGTAGTAGTAAAAAGTGCACTAGAGCTAGAGCTCTAGTTTTAATGGGCCAACTTGTATTGATATACTATTGTGTATTCGGGATACATGTACCTCTCGTCTGATGATCTGACGTGAGGTATTCTGCGACTGAAAAGCTATCTGTAGTTGGTTCCAAAACCACAAAATACGAATGTAAAAGAGAATAGCGCGTATGTTACCTCTGCGCAATCAATTTCCATACGGTGAACTGTAATTGGAAGGTGAAATTTCTATGGCGACTTACTCCACATGCGTTCGAAGCCTGGTTGCACGGCAAGGTGACCACAATGCGCGGAGCCGTAAGTCCTATCCAGATAAGATGGGTGCATCATACTTGAGCAATGCGTTGACTCACTATTATTCACTCCAACGTACCGAAAGAATTCTCAAAAGCTGTCGTAAGATCCGCTGTCATGTTCAAGACGATCCATATCAGCTTCCGCACCGCTCGTCCGATCATATTCCTATTAGTCTTGGTGTGTCGACTTGGGACATACATCCCAAATCTCTTCGGATGGTGTCCCCTGAAGATATCGATGCAGTTGAGGCGATGAATACTGCTCTAGGACGACACTTTGATGGAGACGCAATCTGGGCCGAGGTTTGGCCTTCAGCGGTTGGCATGGCCAATGAGATCGTAGAGAACCCCGAGTGGGTCAAAGAAAAGACTGGTACGAGCGGACAGCCTGCACCGAATATCTTGGGCCAGCTCCTTGTTCACGGTGTCAATATTAACAGAAACTCCTTGAAACTGAGCATAGTGTCTCCAAATTATTTTGTGGTATATTCTGAGTCTACTTATATGTGCACTTAGGGTTTCCCGAGTCATTCAGCTGCGCCTTGAATCTTGACGACCTGTTGCAGTGTACGAAATTGGTAGCGGGATTGGAGTTGCTGGAATAGCAGCAGCCATTGCAGGAGCTCAGGAGGTAAAGCCACCGAAGATTCGTATGCCTGCAAAACATCATCGTTCCTCGTACGAACTGAAGTTGATTACTTCATCCGCAACCTTAATTTATCACTGCTGGGCGCGAGAATTGTTTCATCTTGTTTTCTTGTCATTTTGTTTAAAGCGTTCTTCTCAGTCTACCTGCTTGGCTTACCTGTCACGTCACCGAACGATAGCACGCCCGCCATTCTCGTCGTTCTTTTCACCTTGATTGACGTAATAGTCAACTTGAAAGCTATCAGTTTCGTATCGTTTTTCTTGCTTTTGCCTTTTAGTCTTCGTGGTAAAGACTTAAGTTCCACCTGTAGACCTCCACCTTTCAAGTTTTAAAGCATAAACGCCCTGAAGAGCACCATATCCGTTTCCAGAATTCATTTGCCGAGTGAAAAAAGATGTGCAGGCTTTTCAAAATGAGAATTTTGTACAAAATGACTTTTGTGAGGCTCCTGTCGTACTGACTTTGCCTTGGGAATACGCCAAAGTCTCCAGTACGCAAAGTTAATGGCTGAAGATTTCGTTCGGTGGGAGGCGGAGCATCTCAGGTCACCATCAGCGATCGAGAGCCTCGTGCACTCTACTGCGGGCTCCTTTCGGCTCAGGTTCGCGCATCACTAAAGACCCGACGATAGAGATGGTGCACGTGGCTTTAACTTCATCTGCAAGGATCCTGGATCCCACACCTCCCAGTTTTTTTCGAGAAATCCGAGCATAGTCCTCGGATACTCTAATCTTGAATATGGATAGAACTCGCCTTCTTCCGAGTGCCTTAAGCTTCTCAAAGTCTGCAGCTCGGAAACGGTGTCACCTGGAAATTTATTCGTGCTGAACATCGAGTGTAAGTGCCAAACGAAAGTGCCCGTTGCTCAATTCAACACTCTGTGCCATCAAAGCAGGAGAACGGCGTTCACGCTGAGCCCCTGCCGGCGGAAATCAGCGTGGTGGACGGTGTTAGCTTGCCCCACCTCCCGTCAAACCCTTCCTCGCTACCTTCATCCCTTCTTCGCGCAGAAGTGCTGGACTGGTGAGTTTCTCTGGCTGCTGGTCCACGTCGTATTTTACAATTTTACAATATTGTCGCAGCCTTCTGTGCGAGTCTTTCTGCAGTTGTACAACGTCCGAGGCCAACACCCACTTGCATTTCTACACTCTACGCATTTTCCTGTTCATTTGAAAAGCCTGACACCTGTCTCTGTAACAACGTGCCGGGCGTGCAGGTATGCGGAACCGTCACCCAAGCTTGCTCAGGCCTTCGACGTTGTGCTGCTCTGCGACGTGCTCTTTGAAGCCTCTGCAGTCCCTGCTATTGCACGGCATACCTGTCACCTGCTGAAACCGGAGTGCGTCTCTCCCCAATTTTTTTCGTTTTACACCTCATCGCGCGCAGTCACCATAAATTCGAACAAAAGCCAGAATTTCATGTATGTCATGTTGCGTGCACGGGAGTCAAATTCCGTATGACAATTCAGTGTATGCCTTTGAAGAATCCTTTGATTATCATAACTAAACCCAATTTTCAGAGGAGAATGGTTCCTTTGTAAGTGAAGCAACTGCACGTTTGTATGCTGCGCAGTCTGTAATATCCATTCCACATCTTGTGTATTTATGCCTTCTATGCTGCATCAATGCACATATCATAGAGATGATAAGACCATAGCGCATAGAGTTTATTCCCCGAGTGCAACCTTGGACCTACTTGAACTTAAACAGCAAAAGAAGCATGTTTTACATTGCGACCAATTTTTAGTTGAGCTTAGAGGTATCGAGCGGGCAGTCAGCTGTGTAGTATTCCCAGTCTTCGTTATCATCACTGCATTAAGTCATTTTTTAAATCGCTGTGCTTGCACAAGTTTTCATCGCAAACAGTTGTATGTTTAGATGGAAGATTGAAGGCATCGGGAGATTGATGGCTGCAGAGGAATCGTGCTACTCGGGGATGCGACCTTTCGAGCTGGAAAGGAAGGTCTCCGAAAAGCCTTCATAGAAAAGTTATTTGAAATAAGCGGGCGAGAAATGTACATTAAGCACAGCAGGTAAACAGCTGCAGCCATTGCCCCTCACCCGGTCAATCGAAACCCTTCTGCGTGGCCCTGGATGCGATGTGGATAGTCTTAACATCTCGCGGTGCTACTTGGTGCAATGAGAAATGCAGTACACCAATCTTGGATGGATTATTTTGCTTGAAAAATTTGCTTGTGACACGGTAGTAGGTATCTCGTTTGTTTCACAAAGCATTTATTTCTGTCTTGGCAGACATTGTGGTCGCCTTTTTTGGAGCTTAGGCTGTTCCAAATGGAGGTGCTCCTTGAGGTCAACAACGGCGAAGTTCCGCACAGAAAGTTGTCCGGAAGCATCAATTAAGTTAAAGAGGGTTTCAAATCGTTCCATGTAATATGCAATGTGCCTCCGCAACTGCACTGCTTGCGCACCGCTCCTGTGTCTCCGAAGCGGGTTCACCTCTACCCCCTGAGCTGTCCGAACGACCTCCCCACCACCAAGCCTACGCTCAGAGCCACCCCCCTGCTCCCTGCCTGCCCCAAAGCTTGGTCTCAAGAAAGCTTGTCCACCCATAACACATGAAGTGTTCCAAACGGCTGTCCCAAGGGGCTGAGAATGATAGACCGAACCGCTTCCTTCCGATGTAGTGCGCCCGCCACCGATGCTTGCAACCCCTGAACCCCAATACCAACTCCATGGGACCTTTGCGTTGGATCTCCTGCGAGCGAGCTGCTATCTTGAATGCATGCTGTCTTGGATGCAGCCGAAAAGTTTCGTTCAATCAAGGTCGTGGGGAACTCCCGGTGTTCCGTTCAATCAAGGTCGTGGGGAACTCCCGGTGTTCCGTTCAATCAAGGTCGTGGGGAACTCCCGGTGTTCCGCTCAATCAACAGGTCGGGGAACTCCCGTGTACAATCCGCTCAATCAAGGTCGGGAACTCCCGGTGTTCCGCTCAATCAAGGAACTCGCTCAATGGGGAACTCCCGGGGTGTTCCGTTCAATCAAGGTCGTGGGGAACTCCCGGTGTTCTGTTTGCATCACTCCAGGAAGATTGGAAATTGCCAACCCTGGCTCCCCTCCCTCTTTAGTGTCCCTTTACCTTGAAACCTTAGGTACGGTTCAGTAATTATTTAATCCAGTCAAAGGCCGAGGGTAACAGATGGACCATGAAAAACCACCACAACTTCCTTCTTGTTTCCCGACCTTCCTTTTTCCCACTGCGCCCCCATCCACCACCACCGCCGCCGCCGCCGCCACACCCCCTTTACCGCCCCTTTGTAAATGACACATGTTGCCCCTCCTGTCCCCACGGGTGCCCCCCCATCCTCGGCCCTAGGGACTAAGGCGGACTGGAGTGGCTTATAGGAAGCTTTACCCAAGCGGGCAGACCTATCTGCACGGTTGAGGTCCTTGTGATCTCTGTCGCTTTGGCCACCCCTGTCCCTCTCAGATGGGATGCCCGTCTGTTGGGACCCCCAACCCAAGTATGTCAGGGGACGGCCCGGTAGGCTGTTGCTCCGTCATGAGCCCCTCTTGGATCGCTTCATGAGTGAGTGCCCAACAAATGGGAGACACTCACGCATTATGTGTTCTGTGCAGCAGAACCCGTCCTGTGTAGTGTGCTCCTTATTTGTTGGGCACTCACGGTCGCGCCTTGTTCCTGAATGCTTCTCACATCCGCTGGGATGATGGTGAGATGACTGACGGCCAGCCCTGCTCCTGAGTGCCCCAACTCTTCTCTCCCAATGTTGCCTCCTCTCACCTGTAACCCAATCAAGTGGTGTCCCCAAGCCCCTCCCTTGCAAGCAAAGTTGGGCAAGTCCGTGCCCAAGGTATTAGGTACAAGTGCGCCCACGTCTGGTTAGTGATTGCATGCATCCTCCATTAACCATTAACCATCCTCCATCATCCAAGCATCATCTATTGTCCATCCATTAGTTTACACTCATCGATCAACAAGTTCCAATCATCGAAAAGTCAAGAAAGTCAGGGGTGTAACCCAATGCATTGCCCGTAAACACAAGGGTGTCCCCCACCTGGTCTGGAACTTTCGTATTGCTTGCTGGGGGGCTGGTGGTCATTGGCCACGATATGAGGTACTGGCACCTCGTTATGAATGGGGACGGCCACAGGATGGATGTGGGTGCTGGGGTGTGGCGGTCCCTGTGATGCCTACCTGGCGGGCGCTGGCCTCTTGAGGGGGAGTACCAGATTAGTCTGGAGCTTACTCTCCCTTCTGTCTGGTACCTCATGGCTGTTTCACTCGCTGTGGTACTGGTGACCATTGGCCACGATATGAGGTACTGGCACCTCGTTGTGAACGGGGACGGCCAAAGGATGGATGTGGGTGCTGGGGGGTGGCGGTCCCTGTGGTGCCTACCAGGCGGGCGCTGCCTCTTGGACTAGTCTATGTTTTAGGGTTTAGGGTCTATATGTTAGGGTTTTTAGGGGAATTGGCGGACTAGTCTGCTTTCTTTGCAAGGAGTGGCAGGGTGGGGTGAAGGCCTCGCTCTGTGTCCTCCCTTGATGTCTGCCGGGAGCGCCTCCGTGCCCGCTTCTGGTTTTTGCTTTCATGCATCTTCCAGTGTCCGTCGATTGGTTTGCATTCATGGACCAACAGGTTCCATCCATTCATCCACTGTGAAGCCACCGGGAGCATGCCGGCAGGAAGCGCTTAGAATCGCTTACTCCGTTACCCGGAATTCAGCACGCATTGAGTTGCGTGAAGTTGCACAGTCTCGCGTGTTTGTCAGTGATTGGTTCATACATACATCCATCCATGCTGCTTCGCATTGGTTTAGAGGTGTGCGTACTTATCCTTGGACCGACTCCTTTGGCACCCCGTAGCCACAGAAGACCGGCTGCACTATGTACCCACGCAGGGGATCAAAGGATTCAGCACACACTTCGGGACCCTTATCCGGATTCTCCGGAGCTTACTAGTGAAGAATGGGACCCCCTTAGTCTCACTGAGCCACCCGAGCCCCTCTGCATCCGCACCGCCGGCGCACTGCTGCCTTGTGCCTGAAGCCGGTTCATCCCTGTCCCCCGAGCTGCGCGAGCCATCTCTCCACCACCAAGCCTACGCGCAGGACCACTCCTCTGCTCCCTGAGCCTCACTGGACCACCTGAGCCCCTCTGCGACTGCCCTGCCGGCGCACCCACGCCACGGCCAGAATCCCCAAGGGCTGTCCCAAGGGGCTGAGAATGATAAATTGGGCCGCTCTCATCCGAACCTGCGCCCCCGCCACCAACTTGCGCCTGTAGCCCTCTACCCCCAGCACCAGCTCTACATGACTGAGGCCCTTGCACTGATTGCCTTGCGAAGAAGCTGCGAACTTGCTTGCCCCCATCAAGGTGGCCACCCCTCCCTCAGCCAAGGTCATTGCTTGCTCCGGCGAGGCCCCACGCTGCTCCTGAGTTCAAACCCCTCCGGGCTCGGTGACCAAAGGTCCTCCCACTCCGCCAAGATATCCTCGACACTTGACGCCGCCCGGCTGAGCCCGCCTGTGCGCGCCCCCCTAGATCGCGCCTCGGCAGCGCCCCCTCCTTGTCCTTCCACAGTGCTCAGATGCTCTGCCTCCCGCCGCACATCCTCCATGCTCTCCAAAAGCCTCGATGGCATCGCGCCTGCCTCGCCTGCCTCAACGGAAGCCTGCTCACACTGCTCATGCTGCGTTCCCCCAGATTCCTGCGTCCTACCACCCAATCCATCCTGCGTGGCAGGGTCTGTCTCCTCGAACGCGTCTTCCCACACCCTGTCCATCAGCCGCTACCTCTCCACCCCCTCCCGTCGAGCCGCCTCCCCCTAATCCAGGTCCGGGCCCATGCCTCCTCTCACACGCCCTCCGCCAGCCCAGCGCCACCCACTCCCGGCCGGACACCGCCCTACAGCCCGCCTGATGATCAGCCTTGCGACCCCTCGTGCAAGCGCGAAAGAAAGCAGCCGGATCCACTTCTGCTTCCAGCCCACAACCCCGAGAAGATCAAACAGCACGTGCTGGCCCGGTCCCTCCGCATCCAGCAATGTCACATCCGGGCAATGGTTC
Source organism: Cymbomonas tetramitiformis (assembly GCA_001247695.2). NCBI lineage: Eukaryota > Viridiplantae > Chlorophyta > Pyramimonadophyceae > Pyramimonadales > Pyramimonadaceae > Cymbomonas > Cymbomonas tetramitiformis. The sequence goes on along the minus strand of LGRX02019402.1, from coordinate 3,320 downwards.
CGTGAGTAGGTCAGGTAGCCCGCGAAATCATCGTGCAACGCAGACGCCAACGGTAAAGCAGACTTGGCCACCTCGAACAGCACCCTCTGCAACTTGTGATGAACGAAAGAGTACCAGTTTCCTCCACCGGCCCCCGCTCCCCCCCGGCATGCCAACAAGTGTGTCCCGGTGGGATCCCGCTCTCCTCCACAATCGGGGCACTCCTCCACCTGGCCAAGGAGGGGCTGCTCCGCATGAAGAATGTGCCGTAGGGCCACCCGGTATTCTGCCGAACTGAGCTCCAGGGCTGGGCAGCATGGAACACCCATCAAGAAAGCCGGCCCAATGCCGTTGTAGGTCACCGAGAAGAGCCAGGGGAGCTGAGACGCCCCCACGTGCCCAGCCAGCCAAAGCCAATCCGCAGAGTGGAGGACAGCAGTATAGACCCGTTGGGCACGTTTTTGAGACCTGTTGTAATCACTCAACTTCTTGACGTCGTCCGCCTTCGGCACTTGCGGTGGCAAATGCTCATGTGCTCCCCTCGCCTCCTCAGTCACCTCCACCGCCTCCGACACCTTCTGCATGGCCGCTTGCAAAGAATTGACATACGGCAAGTCGCTCTCAGCCCCGAGGTCCTCAATCCCCTCTGTCACTGTTGGAAAGAGCTCCCGCATATCCTCCCAGACTTGCGCAAATCCACCAAGCCAGGCCGCACTGCTCACCCTCGCCGCCTTGGTCAGGCCCATCCCATACGAGAGGGTGGCAAACTCACAGGAATGCCACGCCAATCCACCGCCAGGCAGCAAGTCCCGCAACGCCCCCTGCATCCTCCTGTCATGCTCCTCAGCCGCCTCCCGCATCATCTCCGGCGGCACGCCTCGTAGCCAGAACCCCAGCCTCGGGTGGGCACAGAATCGAAGCAGGAGCCCTTGGGCCTGCGCGTGTCGGAGCTTGTTCAAGATGGGCAGAATGGCACACAACTCCTCCACCTTCTTCAACATCCCCGCACTGACCGCCTCTGCCTTCCCCACCGGCACTCCCAAGACATCGATGAATTCCAGCTCCCCCCGCGCACCCGGCATCCCGACCTCGAAGTAACTGGCGTCACCCTCAGGCGAGAAAGCTGCCGACTTCACCGTATCTAGGCCAATCGCCACTGCCTCCTCCATATAAGTTTCATATGCGAGCGCCACGACAATCGGAGGACCCAGAAGGAAAGCGTCATCCAAGTAGGCAGAGATGACCACACTAGGGTGCCTCTTCTGAACCCGCTCCAGCACCACCTGTAACGGGGCAGCCAAGTAAAGCAGCCCCAGGGGGTCCCCCTGCTGCGTGCCCTCCTTCGACTTGACAAACCGCATCACCGAGCCATCAACGCCCCCCAGCCGAAACCCCAGGTTCGCATCCACCCCATAATAAAGGTCCGTCCATGCCCACAGCTCCGGGAAGTCCCGCTCGATAGCCTCAAACATTGCCTCACGGTGCACCGCATTGAAGGCATTCCTGGCATCTGCCTTGACACAGACCCATTCCGGGTGCCGGTCCAGGGCCGCCTGAACAGTGTGGACCCCCAGGTCCGCCCCTCCCTTCACCGCAACCCCAATCTGGGCCGCCCGCAGTCCACCATGGTCATCATCCTGCCGCCGCCCACAAAACCGAGCCCTGAAGGCCTTCGCACGCTGCCTGCATATGACCTTTGCCACGAGCTTCCGGAGAACTTCGCCACACGCAATGGGCCGGACGTTGACGCCGAGGTCGTCCTTCAGCAACGCCACTAACCTAGCGCCTGCAACCACTCCCGCACCCCCGCTGGGGCCCGGCTGCCGCCAGATGGTTGCACACCTCCAGCAGTGCATCTCGCCCACCAGAGACATGGACCGCCCACATATGCTCCCAGCGCCACTGAGAGCTGCCCGGTCCCGAGGCCCGCGGCAGATTACGCATTACATCATCGAACGTCTTCTCATCCAGCTCAAGCGCCTGCTCCCGAAGCTCCCGCCGGCGATCCTCTCCCACATCTTGCCTCCTGCCTGTCCCAGCCGGGTGCAACCGCTCCAGCTTCAGCAACGTCTCCTCCGTCGCGGTGCCAGCTTGGCCAACTCCAGCCTCTTGCTGCCTTTCCCAGCTGCCCCGCCTTCACCAACCGCACAGCATCTCGCAGCACCCGTTCCTCATCCGCCTCGGCCACAGCTCGTCGATCCCCCGGCACCTCCGCATGCAGCCCCTCCCACTCGCCGCGTAGGAAGCGGGCGCAGCGCTCCTTAATGACCTGGGCCACACCCTGCTTCACCCCCTGCTGGACCGGCTGAAGAACCAGGCGCGGGAGTAAAAAGAACAGCTTGTAGGCCTCGACGTCCTCTGTGTCCACCCGCATCCTCCGAAGCGCGACCATCACACACTCGGTGAACAGTCCCCACAACTTCTTCGGCACCATCAGGGAAGGGAAGTCGCTCACAGCACACTCGTCGACACTCAGTCCTTGCAGCCATGTCCGCCCTGCCTCTCCCAGCCCCTCTGACCTGTGCGTGTGTGGGTGTATGCTTTATCCTTGCGACTCCTGGCACCCGTGTGGGTATGCTTAACCTCCTTCACGACTCCTTTGGCACCCGTGTGTGTGTATGCTTATCCTTTTCTGCGACTCCTTTGGCACCCGTGTGTGTGTATGCTTATCCTTGCGACTCCTTTGGCACCCGTGTGGGTGATGCTTATCCTTGCGACTCCTTTGGCACCCCGTGTGTGTGTATGCTTATCCTTGCGACTCCTTTGGCACCCGTGTGTGTGTATGCTTATCCTTGACTCACTTTGGCACCCCGTGTGTGTGTATGCTTATCCTTGCGACTCCTTTGGCACCCCGTGTGTGTGTATGCTTATCCTTGCGACTCCTTTGGCACCCCGTAGCCACAGGAGACTGAACTATGTACCCACGCCGGGGATCAAAGGATTCAGCACACACTTCGGGACAATCATCCGGATTCTCCGAATGTGTGTGTGTGTGTTGGTGGTATCTTGTCCGGGAGCCACTGGGGGGCATGCCAGCAGGGTCCGCTTACTCCGTTACCCAGAGACCAACAATTGTTGGGCGATGATCGGTCACATCGTTTCATCTTTCCATGCTGCTTTGCATCAGGGTTGGGAACATGTATGAGTTTGTGGTATCTTGTCACGGCCCCGCCCTGCTCTTGATTTGCTTCTCACATCCACTGGGATGATGGTGGGCTGGCTTTTGTTGGCCGATCTCATGCCGTTCAGTGTGTCGGTGGTGGTATCTTGGCACAGCCCTGCCCTGTTCTTGAATACTTTGTACATCCACTGGGATGATGGCGGGCTGGCTTTTGTCGGCG
>LGRX02019399.1:0-13258 GCA_001247695.2 Cymbomonas tetramitiformis | reverse complement strand
ACATCAACGACGAGATCAATGCAGCCGCAGCCGCTCAGCCACCGACATCAACGACGAGATCAACGCGCCTGCACCCGCGGCCGCAATCACACGTCAGCATCAACAATCACGTTCATATCACCACGCCACACCCACTTCGTGTCTTGCCAGCTGATGTCTCCCTATCCATACGCCACCAGCTGGGGGGGGGGAATATATTTAAAAAACTTGCCCTCCAATGCCACACCCACATCTCAAACCCAAAATTCCTCACAACACCCCACTCTCAACCACAGCAGAGATACACCGCCATTTCAGCACCCAGCAATACCCCAACGCCCCACCAGCCCTTACATTGCCGCCCCTCGTTCATAATCGCGACAGCTGTCACAACTATGAACACGCTTAGAAGGGGTCCCTCGGGCACCCCTGAATGAAAGGCCTGTCACACCCCCCATATTTAGTCACGCTACCGCAGCCCATGTCAGACCCCACCGCATTTGCCCCCATCGCGCCCGTCTCAGCCGACAGCAAACGCCCCAACCATGACCCCCTTTTTTCAGTAATTGTCATTCCCCCCTTCAGTCACGGTCCTACCCCAGTTCATTGTCCGCTCGAGCGCCCGGAGCATATCACGTTCACCCTCCGGCTCAGATCTCCCTCCCAGTATAAATCATGCACAACGCCTCGCCAAGCGCTACATCGACGTCGCCGCGACCAGCCCGTGCCGATCCGCGAGCAACGCAGAGCGTCAAGCACGACATCACGCGAAGTGACATCACGACATGACCACACATGACGTCTCGGCGATGCATGACAGGGCAAACGAAAGCGCGCGTTGACACCAAACGCCGCTGTCACTGGGAACCAATGGTCACAGGGCATCCGAAACGACAATGGCATTCACTGACTTTCACTATGCTCGCTTGAGTATTTAGCTAGCTCTGCTTTCGAAAAGTTAGATCCGAACCTTTCAAAACCATTCTGCGGGACAGTGATATTTGCCTCTTGTGGCCTAGTATTAAATGTGATGTATACATACATATGCTTCGAATCCACATGAGAGCTTTGTCACTAGCAGTTTGTAAGAGTCTGGTTCGGATCCCCAGAGTGCCGGCACGCCACTCTGACGTATGTGCGAAGTCGTGCCGTTGTACTTGTTTTATCTGTGAATTGCCCCCGTGTTGCTCGCTTGCCTTTCTGCGTTGCATGCTTTTACCTGAGCCTGAATCTACAGTCTGCGAGTACAAGTTAGTCCCGTGCCCGTTTTGCGAATCTACGAGCCGGCACGGCTGCAGCGCGTTGCCGCCTGGCATGTTTTACGTGGCATAGCAGTAGAAACGCATGTCGCAGTTCCGCAGCGCTGGAGATCCTCTGCTGTCCGAAAACGTTCACGAATTCACAACACGATCGCGAATTCCCACAGAGGGGCATTTTTCCCGTTGAGCGCCTAGCGGCGAGATAGCCCGAAGCTGCGTTTGTCATAAATTCACACCCGCGACGGCGAACCGTCTCAGGCACTCTCAGCGGTATTCACGCGTGTGCACGATGCGCCCGGCCTTTTTGTGCCATATTTTGTACCATTTGCTATGCGAATTCGAACCTCGCAGGGCTTGCTTGCCGAATATGCTCAAACCGGCATATATGACCGGCGTTTGGGAATGCACAACCGTAGCCGCGCCAACTCGAGCCGTGACACCTGACTTTTGCTGTTTGACGAGGTTGTAGCCGCACCCATGTTTTCCCCACAGTTTGTATGATGTTAACCTTTGTGAATTCGACCTGCGCAGGCTGTGGCAACGTTGAATTCCCCTGACGGACCTGGGTGACAGGTAGTGGGAATTCACGGCTTAAGGCGCGCCAGCTCGAGTCCAAACACCTGACTACAACCTTTTGACAGCATTGCAGCCGGATGTTTTTTCTTCAGTTTTCATTGTGTTTGTATTTGTGAATTCGACCCTTGTGGGCGTTGGCAGCGGTGAATTCCCCGACGGGCCTGTATGACAGGTTGTGGGAATTCATGGTTGGCGACGCGCCAGCTCGGGTCTGGACACCCGACCCATGCCTTTTTGCCATGCGTGTGCTCGAAGCACGCCTTTGCCCGCAGTTTCTTTCATAATTTTCGACGTGAACTTGTGCTTGGCTGCTCGAAGGGCACCAACTAGGCCTTGTGGCAGGTTGGGGGCATTCACCGTAGGAGCCGCTCGTGCTGCGACCTGGGCGCACGACACGAGAGCCGCAGTGAATGCCCAATTGCAAAGTGTTGTTTTGTTCTGCAGGAACGGTATCACCTAACAGGGTGCCGAACCTCTTCGTATGGGGGGGAATATATTTAAAAAACTTGCCCTCCAATGCCACACCCACATCTCAAACCCAAAATTCCTCACAACACCCCACTCTCAACCACAGCAGAGATACACCGCCATTTCAGCACCCAGAATACCCCAACGCCCGCCAGCCCTTACATTGCCGCCCCTCGTTCATAATCGCGACGCACTCCAAGCGAGGCGAGGGTGGTGGAGAGCTCAGCGACGGTGGCGGTGAGCGCATGTACATCTTGGAGAAGGGCGTTGGTCGTGATGGAGATTTCTTCGAGCGTTGGAGATGTCGCAAGAGGTTGACGTGAAGTAAATAAACGTCGTTGAGCTTGTGAGTTACGCTCTTCAGTTGGTGGTTGGGATCCCGGTGTTGTTGTAGGTGTGAACGACGACATGGTAGACCTTCCAGACCGTTGAACGAAGTTGGAGGAGGCGACGATGTTGCGCTTGTCGTTCTCGTAGGGTTGTAGATGAAGATTTTTGTCAAGTTTTCGTAATTTTCAAAAAATTGGCCAGCGCTTCCGCCGCAAATGCTCGTAATTTACCTAAAATCTAAGGCGTCCCTCAAATTTTGGCAGAGCGATGTGATAATTAACGGACGCGCTTTGACATTGAAGTTTGATGAAAGGCCGAGAGGGCAATCGTAAAAGAATTCCCAATCATAAAAGGTAAAAGCAATGTAAAATTAACGCCGGGTCGACCTGCGGAGTGTTCGTTCAACCGCAAAAGGCAATCATCAAATAATTTTGTTGACTGCCAGTTAAACACGCGTTTCGCGGCTAATTTGAAATCGGGCGTGAGATCAGAAAAAGCAGTGGTGCGCGGTGGTAAATCATAACCTAATAGATAGTTTGAAACACGTACAGGGTATACTATTATGTATATCGGTGTTTTATAACTATCGTTGTAAGCAAAAATATGAGGCTTGAGCGTGAGATATGTGTCTGTAAAAGATATAACATATGAGAGTAAGAGAGTCTAAGTAGCTTATGCTACGTGAGCTATGCACGGCTGTACGAGTACGGCTAATTTACAGACGTAAAGTGTCTCGCTGGTAGCACTAACGCGTGGCTCGCGGTCTCTATCGCTGTGACTCGCGGTCTCGAGCCGAATAATGCAGTCATCGTGTCACATGCATCGAGGAATGTCATACAGGGGGCAATACCGGATTTCTAGTCCCCCGTGACATACTCTAGAAATTTTTGGTCAAAAAAGCTAGGGCCAATTTTTTAATAAATCGGGGTTTTTGCAGATACGGGTTTGAGATGAAAATCGAGCATATAAAAAAATTGGCCCTAGCTTTTTGAGTGAAAAAAATTGAGGGCACTCCCAAGTCATAGTACTAAAGGGTGCCGCCTTCGGAATATAGTTCTCGTTGAAGCTTTTTGGGGGTTTCGGACACATGAAAAAAGGGCATTTTACGGAGAAAGTATTGTTACAAAGCCCTAGAAAACACCCTAAACATGATATTCGAGGTTCGGCAAATTCACGGGGGATGCAACTTTCACCCCCTGTGTAAGGGTGACTGTTGCCCCCCTTCTGCTGTCACCCCTCACTGTGCCGTGACTCTCTGCTGTGTCACTTGCTGCAGCATCACCAACCGCTAGGAATATTAAAACACTATCTGTATTCTAATATTCACTTGAGTACTGTATCTGAAACCCTGAGCTCACGGCTTCAGCTTTCTTCTCTGTGAAAGCTTATAATATATTACAGCAGTATATATTTTAGCTTTCCCGTCAGGTTTGGGCTGCACCACTTGAAGCGGTGGTCTCTTTTTTTTCGGTCCTTACTCTCGTCATCGCATCTCCAGCGACGTCGCGTCTCCAGCGACCGCATCTCCAGCGAACCCTTGTTTGCATCTCCAGCAACGCCCCGCTGTTACCGTAAGATTACGGCTACGGGAATCATCTGAGCGTGCCGTATCACGCCACTTTCGGCTTCATTAGCATCTCCAGCTGCGAGACCGACTACAATCTATTCGCGGTTGTGCCTCTCTGAACATCAGCACCCCTTCTGCACGAACATTGGCTTACCGCACGGTATTTTTGGCGTCGCCAGCGTGTTCCCCGTTAAAATTCACCCTAATTTGACTTTTCCATCACTGGAAATTGTCGATTTTACGAAAAGTTGGGTTTTCGCTTGCTAACCCTATCTAATATTTCACAGAATTCTGCAGTCTGCTGTCGGCCATGTCCAACGCGCACCAACGTGCGCGCGTGACCGCTATTCGGGCTGCCCTAGAGTCTCTCCGAGCATATCGACGGGATTCTGCCACTGGCTATGGTTTGGTGGTGTCTGGTGGTGCTTATGCACCAGACACCAGACTCGAGTCCATCGCTTCGGCCATCGACCAGAGCTTTGACTCCTTGGAGCTCGCCCCGCGGCATCCTCAGCTTTACCCTCCACCTTGCGCGCCTCTTGGTCGTTGTCTGGTGGTGGCGTGTGGTGGTGCTAATGCACCCATCGCATCCACTCTTCTTTTTACTTTCGCCATCATGTGCGGAGAGGATCCACGCCGCGTTTTTTTCCTCACGTCCATTGCCACGCCCGCTCTGGTCGTGCCAGGCCGCGTTGGGTCGTGGCACCGCAGAGGTATCGGTTAAAAAAAAATGAGCAAAAGAATGTACAACCCTAGAAATTGTCCGATCGTGTGATGTGCCTGCTAGATTCTAAGATGACGCCGGCAGGGTCATTCTAGTCGGGTTGAAAAAGGCCCCTTAGATCCGAACAGTCTTGCAGGCCCGCGTAACACTTGCATTTGGTCACCTCACACCTACGGGGTGAGGTGGTGTCACGGGGGATGCAACTTTCACCCCCTGTGTAAGGGTGACTGTTGCCCCCCTTCTGCTGTCACCCCTCACTGTGCCGTGACTCTCTTTGCTGTGTCACTTGCTGCAGCATCACCAACCGCTAGGAATATTAAAACACTATCTGTATTCTAATATTCACTTGAGTACTGTACCCTGAGCTCACGGCTTCAGCTTTCTTCTCTGTGAAAGCTTATAATATATTACAGCAGTATATATTTTAGCTTTCCCGTCACAAATTTTTGGTAGCAAGAGGAAGGGGTGCCTAAAACCATATTTTTTACCCACGGTCCAAAAGTCAAGTATAGAATTAATGTGATTTAAATACCGAAAATACCCAAAAGTGTCACGCGCACCCTACTGTACCCTTAAATTCTTCAGATTTGAGATTAATTTATAAAGATAGTCACAGACTAAAAAAATCCCTTATCTAAATCTATGTTTTTTTATATAAATCGTGATGGAAATCCGACGTGACATAAGTATTCAGGTATCGCACTCTCCTCGTTCGATCCCACGTGTACAATCGAATGAATCTAAACACAGGAAAGGAATACTTGATTTTTTTGCACATTTCAATCTCTCTCTGAAACGTCTTCGTCTTTCCTGCAGTGTTTGCTCTGACGGTTTCCGGTTTTGGTTGAACTTTTGGCTCCCGAATTGGAATATACTTCGGCACTTGAATATTTGGTCACCGAAATATTTTTGCCTTTTGCCAAACTGTGATGGCGTGGGGCATCAGGACGAAGTGTGTCTTCCAGCTGCAGGAAACGGTACCTCAGTCATGCGGTCGTTCCGCGAAAATCCGCCACACAAAGCGATTGCCGCCTAATATGATTGCAAGGTACCCGGTTATTGCATATTTACATCGAATTGCTGCGTTCATATATACTTGCAACGAGTTTGAATTGTCATCGAGTTTTTCTTCTCAAGCTGCACATATCTTCGATACGTTCTTGGCCTGCGTGGAAGTTGTATGGCGCTGGCACTAACTTCGTCTTCAGGGACCTCATACCTTAGTTTTCTACTCAATTTTACAGGCCAAGAACTTCCGCCTTGGTACCTGCCGGCCGCAGTGACTTTCTTCGCCGGTCAGATTTGGGACGAGCTGTGCATATTTCAAGCACCAAGGTAAATTTCCTCCTTTCTAAAAAGATGGTGGGACCCTGCCGCAGTTAATTGAAATTTACCAGAACTGACAAAGTTTGTGGAAAGACACAGACGTTAGCAGTCGCAGACGCCGAGGCCTCATCTTCTAATCAAGACTTTGAAGATGAGGACGATAGCCGCCAACGTAAGTTCTTGCTGCCGACTAGAGTCAGAAAAGAAAGTAACTTTGGTGTTGCTGCTAGAAACCTCGACCCCTGACGTTCTATCATTTTGTTTGATATGATCTGTTGTTCTCAGATCCTTGATCCCTGCCATGCCACGCCGACTTTCGGGAACTCTTGTGATGACGGGTCACCTGTGCTGGTCGAGCGCAGTGGCAATTGCCCTTGCCATCGAAGCGGATCAAGTGAAGGGAAAGGATATACTTGTATTGAATGTCATGCCGCAGATTTATTGGTAAAGCTTTATACTCGCCCGAGACCCTCTTTTCTCACTGTCCCAGCTCTTCAAGTCTTTTCAAAGGAACTGGAACAAGACGGTTCTCCAGATGTGTTTTGCTGTTTTCTTCCACACACCGCGCCGGAAGAATTGTGAGATGCCCATACATTCGAGAGACTCGACAGACGTGTTCAATTGCACCCCTTTGTCGCCGTTGAGCCTGAGGCTGTTTGGATACGGGGACGGAGGGTTCAGGTCGCGCTATTTCGTGTTGGTTTCAGTGCTCTCGCGTCCTCAGAAAGATGCAGTAATGTATGTGGCCCGACACTCATTATCCAGGTCGCTCCGCGCGACAAATCCTTGCACTTAACATCACGCTAGGCCTTGAATATTTCACGCTTTGATACTCAGATATCACGCCTACTCGGACCTAGGATCCAAGGCAACCTTTATATCGCCGCAGAGCAACTGCTTGAAGCTGCGAGCGTTCTGAGCCTGCCAAGGATGGGAACTCAGTCAGCTTCGCGCCTACACGGTCGGGCTACCGTGTTTGAGTGCCGCCCTTAGAGGTTTCGCTCCGATAGCTCGCAGACAGAACTCTAGTCGAAAATCCGCGCTCGTCTCCGGTCGACTGCTCCAACCCCTATTTCTGTCTTGTAACAAAAAACCACCCTATTCCTTCTGCTTCATCTTTAGATGAGGACAGCATTTGGGCGTCCCTGTATTCATGAGACGGTCAGCGGTGCGCTTTTTGATACTGTTACATCGTCTTTATAGCAGCAGATAAGCAAACTAAATATTTGCCAACGAGCTGCGGATTGAATTCGCGCCTGCCACCCGTCCACACGGTTTCGTCGCAAATGTTTCAACTTGGCATGGCCCTGCGGCGCAGCTCCTCAGAGATGGGACTCGGGGGAGCGAGCTCGGAGAGTGCTTGCTCGCAAGGTGCCTCGTCGTTGTGACTGGTAGAGGGGGTGTGTAACACAGGGCGCGTATGAAGGACCTGGCGCTCGAAAAGTTCAACAGACCTTGGGAGAAGAGTCCGATGTCTCAGAGCGGCGCTTGGGCGGTCATGGACTTGGGTCCGCCACTTGCTGCCCTCTTCCTTTTACCAACCTTGGCCATCTCTCTTGCACTAGTTGTTGTGGGGAGATCTGGAACAGCGATGCATTTCGTGCGTAGATAAATGATGACGGGGCATCTAAGGAGTAATGCCCGAAGCTCTGTGAATATTATGCGAAGTAATTGCGCCAAACATTTCTGTATGCCTAACATTATGAGGCGTATCGAGAAACGGAGTCAGGTCGGGGATATGCCTGCTGGTACATGGCTGATCTCTTGGCTACTATATCTTGACGGCTGCCGACTCAGCTTCCTGGACCCTCCGCGCCTCCTGTGATAAGGGCTCGAGGAGGCAAGGTTTAGGGCAGGCCAGTTTGCGACACGTATGCTAATATGCATCACGTGGAACGCACTCCTTCTGGGATTTTAACCTCCCACTGTTGGCAATAGCAAAATGTAGTGAATTGCGCTTGTCTAGCCACTAAAGGAATTGAGCCTTGTGTAATATTTGCCACCGAAATGCTATTGGATCCCCTGGCTCCGAGCTTATCATTTGTGCGTTTGGGAGCACTGTTGTGGAGCCGACTTCTGATGATGCCACCGTTTTATGCACTATGCATTTACAAATCAGTTGGAAGAAGCTGTGTACATCGAGCATTTTTTTTGTGGCAAATCGTGTCCAGAGCTTACCTTCTGCGTCCCTTTTCTTTTGCGGGGCATGCAGGCGACGTGGTGGTTCATGTGTTCACCCCGGATGAGCGAGAGTACTATGACCTAGAGACTGTATACCAGGAATGCGAACAGGTAGAGGAGAGGAACTAGTCCATTTTAGTCTTGAAGCCTTTCCTCGAATCGTTCCAAGCCCTTTCAAATCCCTTTCCCTTCACCGGGGGGGTTTGTTGGAAGGTTCTATGTGCCTGCTGTTACAGCCAGTACACTTAGCCCAGGCTTGTTACAAGCTGGCTCTGTTATTGCAACCTAAAGTCACAACGCGCAGTATTGTAACCCACTTCTACCTTGATGCAACCTTCGGGAATAGTCCGCCGTAGGTATTGTATTAAACACGACGCTGTGCTTGGGGTTGGGGTTGCAGGTCGAACTGCCATTTGAGGGTGAGCGTTTCTTGGGAGCAGATGAGTGGTGAAGGCATGTTGTACTGAATGTTCATGGCGCTTTATCTAGCAATAATAGTGCTTTCCCAACGAAAATTAGGCACTGACATATTATGTATATATACTTATATATATATATAGTATTTTTTTTCTATTTTCCCTTTGGTTTATTTAGGGTATTGGACACAATGTGAGCAGTTATTTTGTCCTGTCAGATTGTTATGGGGAGAGGCCCGAGAAGATGATAATTAGTGCTGCCTGCCAGGACGGGATCACTCCTAAGCTCAGCATCATTGATATTTCGGTGTGCATTGTAAGCCATGAGAGTATGTCAGATAACATGTATTCAGCTAGCTTAGGGTAGCATGCTGAACATGGCATATCACCTCAGTCACCGTTACAGGTTTTGGAATCGGGAATTGGACTGAAAAATAGGGTCATGAACTTGTATTTCGAATGCCTGTTGTGCATGAATATTCCGTGTACGAGCAAGCCGAATCCTTAATTTATTCTGCTGATCCTTTTCGCTTACTTGCAACACTTCAATAAGCCGAGAGGTCATAATCAAGCCCATAGAGACCTCAAGTGCCTTTTTTGTAAATCGCCATTTTTTTACAGATCTTCACTTAAAATGTCAGCTTCCATATCGCGCCTAGCTAAATATTTTCAAATGATATGCCCCCAGACAAGCCCAGGGTACGTAGATTCATGCTTGACCATGAATGGAGCGCGAACCACTTTGATCACGTTGAGCAAGATCACGTGGCGTATCCATTTCGTCAGCGTTGAACTTCACAACGTTATTGTTATGTTTCATCGCCTCGTGGCTGTTTGATAACGACGTCAATAGCTTGAATCGCGGACAAGTGTGGACAAGTGTTTTAATAATTCCGACCATATACAATACGGAATAGAAGACGCGATGACCCTTTGTTGAAATACAAGTAGATTTAATTTCCGTTTCGACAAGAGGATTTTTAGGGACACGCTGTTCGCTATCAGGTTATCACGATCAAACAGCGACATTGTAAGACAAGGCTTCACCAGGCTTAAGGATGCTTGAACAGACCCAGGCTTTCTATGCCCACACATATCTGGAATTTTAATGACGACAGCCCCTAGCTTCACTGAACAATTATCAAAGTACACAAGACATGAAGGTAGTAAACAAGAGCTTTGCATAAATTATGGAACTGAACCACAACGTTTGCCCGGTTGTCTCCTGAGTTCGTGATGTCCGTTCCAAATAGACCTCTTGTTACACCTCTGCTCTTTATGTTCTAGGACCAAAGCAAATTACTTCGCTTACTTACTTACTTGCTTACTTTAAACAAACAAACCGCGAATGGCAGAACGGGATTATGACACAGTCAGCGTCGGTCATTGTACTAGGGGACATAGTATGACGTGGTGTGACAGTATGATAGTATGAAAGTATGACAGTACAGTCTGACAGTGTGACAGCAGTATGATCAGTCTACGATATATGACAAATGACAGTAATCGGAATGACAGATCAGGGGGTCATATACATAACTGATGTTAAATGACGAATCAGGTGAAATACCAGAAGTGATCAGATAATTATAAAAGAACTGACCTGAGAGATTAGATAATTATAGAAGATCTGACTTGATCTCATTGGATGTGCCACTGATTTGCCACTGACATGCAGCTACCAGATGACAGATGACACATGAAAACATAATCAGTTATGGAAGTGCCGGAATAGTTATTTCTGGTGAGTGATCGCTAATACTGCCAGCTTTTTATTTAGTAATCCTGCACCACACTGCAAGACTGCTAATAGAGTAATAAGTTAATACAATAAACTACTATCTTCGTAGTGTGCCCACAACAACTGGTATCTCAGGAACGTCTACGACTTCTACACGGCCTGTGCGTTGCCGAATTGTCGCGTTGCTTGTGATTATCACGCTGCGTTAATCTTTCCACCGCCTTCGCTTCCGCTGTTCTTTTCGTCCAGCTTACGCCGGCGTTAACGCTCTTTTTGATCGTTTCCGCTTTAATTCGAGATTCTTGACCGCTACTAGTGTACCGTTCGGGATTCTTTTGCTCACGTGATCACGGTGTTGGCGTTCTTTTATTGCGCCCGCATCGGAGATTTTGTCGCGGCTCCTTGCTTCAAGCCGCTCCCTTCTGCGTTTTTTTTTAATTTGCCGTTCAAGCTCTGCGCAGAATTCTTGTCCGCTACTGGTGTACCGTTCAAGCTCCTTCTACAGCGTGGTCGCTACGTCAATTCTTTTTGTTGACCCCGCGTCGAAATTTGTCACGGCTTGTTACATTGAGCCGTTTCCTTCACACTTTCCGCGGAGCCGGTACCTTTCTTGATTTCAGAGAATTATCGCTTTAATGTCGCGGCCGTCTTCAGCACCGGGCTCTCGTCGTGGTAATTCTTCGCCGGACTCCTTGGTTTCTTCGCCGCCGCGCTTTGCTGAGGATTCTCACCGTCAACGGTTGTCCCCACCGGCGGATCTTGCAGCGGCCTCTGCCCGCGCTCGGATGTCCTTCCGCGGGTGTCCGCGAGAAATGTTCCGGTGAACTTCACTTCTTCCGTCGGGCTGCCGGCGGCGCACCTTCCGCGGGCTCCGGCGGCGCACCGTGGTGCTTATTCCCCGGTGCTGCCGGCGGAGGTTCGACACGATTACTGAACAAGGCTACAATTAAGCAAATGCAATATCTTTATGGCAGGAAAGATTGACCAGTATTTTGACAGGTTGAGCAACAGCTCCTCCAAATAATTACTTTAAGCTAGAACAGCCTCCACTGGGCAAAAATTCATGTCTTATACTTTCAAGGCGCGCATTTCAGATCTCTGATCGATCTGTCTCATGTCGACTGGCATATCATCATCTGCCACCTATACAAATCCTAATCAGAGAATCTGCACCTTTGGACAATCCTAATCAAGACAGTTGATTTCATTGTCCCTTGTTGGCCTTTGCCTTCTTCCTACGAGGAGCCACGTCCTGCACTTCTTCATCATCACTGTCACTTCCTCGGGTACATTCCAAATGAGCTATGTGCTCAGCTGTCCAACAGGCAGGATATTTCCTGGGTTGCCTCTTCGTCACTTCGGCCACCCCAGCATTATTTTCACTCATTGAAGTCAATCCAGTATCTGGCCCAGATGGGTCCTTCGGTTGTACTCGAACAGTCTCCACCACAGAGGCTGGAGCATCCTTAGATATGGCCTCAGACTTCTGCTCGGTGATAGGCTGATCCTCTGGCTGAACGGGCGAGGTCGGGGAGGTGCCCTTTGGCACCCAGATAAGTTCACCCTTATCATCCATGATCAGCTGCAGTCCCAGTCGTCGTCTCTTCAACCTTCGAGCTTCAGCCTGTTCCTCAGCATCGTCAGCTACCAAGTCATCGAACTCGCTGACGCCATCCTCAGTGTCATCATATTCACCAGGCGTGTCATACTCCCATTTCGGACTGGCAGTATCCATGTCATGCTTGCTGTCCGTGACACTCGCGTCATCATTGTCATCCGAATCTGGCAGCTTCTCCTTACTCCAGGTCACAGCACCTGCACCCGAATCGTCACTGTTCGTAGGCGTCGCAACCTTAGGCCCAGTGTATGGAATTCCGCGATACTGATACTCGTCAGTCACACTCGCCTGCTTCCAGAACGCATTACTGAGCGGTAATGAAAATGGCGCTACAGGCTCCTTCGCTCGAGTGGTGTACCAGGCACACTCCTGATAACTTATACATATTTTTCTCTTTATTTTTCCTTTCTTTTCTTTTATCTTCTTTCTTTTCTTTTTATGTTTTCTATTGTTTTTGGTGTATCACATAGGCTTCTAGCCTTATATTCCACTGTTTAATTGCATGACATATACTGGCTACACAGCCTAGCAATACTATCACTTTTCGATATAATGTATGGTCGCAGACCTATAACATCTATATCCCTATGTTCAGTCTTGGCATCTTGCCCAATCCTAACACGTAAAACTTGTACAATCCTTTCACTTGGTCAACACTAACTGAGGTTCACTTTTCCCAAGCTTCCCCTTTCATCATGTTGCTCTTTAACTCACTAGCAGGATTCCTAGATTGACATCTGTCATCGGCCAATTACCAGCAGACCATGCCTGATTCTGTTACTCCTCCACCAATCATCAGGCAGATCATGATACTTGTATTGCCATTGCAGATCTTCTCCTGAAATCTGCTTTGTCATCGATTATTTTCCCCACTCGCTCACTTATGTGAATATCCGATAATTCCCCATTATTCGCGAGTGGGGCATGCACGCTCGGGGCATACCCATGGGGCATACGCCTCGGGGCATACCCATGGGGCATACGCCTCGGGCATACCCATGGGGCATACGCCTCGGGGCATACCCATGGGGCATACGCCTCGGGGCATACCCATGGGCCATACGCCTCGGGGC
>LGRX02019398.1:8702-19668 GCA_001247695.2 Cymbomonas tetramitiformis | reverse complement strand
GGTATTAGGCGGTAGACGCTGAGACGCTGAGACGCCGAGACGCTGAGACGCGGTAATAATGCGGTGAGATGTAATAATACGATGAGTAAACTATGATATTATGATACGTGAAATGATAATACATGAGCGGTAAAACCAAGAGAAAAGGGAAAAGAGAAAGGGGAAAAGAGAAAAGAGACGGTGGGAAAAAAAGGGGAAAATAGAAAGAAAGAAAAAGAGGAGGAAAAAACAGAAGGGGCGAGGGGGGGAGGGCTTAAGTGCGGAGTGTGCGTAGCCTGCGGAGCCCACGTAGTACTTAGAGCCCGATTTTCTTTCTTTCTTTCAGCAAAAAGCAAAGCACTGTCGCGCACATGATCCTGCGGTCATATGATGTAATGGCGATATCCATGTTAACATCGCATGGTAATTAATCGTGCTGCCCAAAAAGATCGACGCCTAGTGGAGATCGCATATTTGTGATCGACAGCGCCTAGCACTTAAGCAGCAGCAGCAGCAGCAGCAGCAGCAAAGCGCGAATCCCAACGGGCGACACAGACGAACTTCCGATCTCACGATCGCCAGACGCTAACGATGACAGTGCCACCGCAGTCGCGTACATTTATCGCGACGCCACCCTCGCGTTATGGCATGGCCTGTTGGGATGCAAAAAGCGAAGCACTGTCGCGCACATGATCCTACGGTCAGATGGCCTAGTGGAGATCTCTTTTTGAGATCGATCCGCCTAGTATCATAAACGCTGCTCGCATGCATGAGCTCCCAGCCGACGCACCGAAGATGCCAACATCGTCATCACGGCGAGGCCCACTTATCGCTCCTGCGTCGCGTTGCGGGCGCCCCCGCTCCGCTCGCGCTCGCGCTCGCGCTCGCTTTACCATTTTATTGCGATGGGTCTCTCGATCTCGTGTCTGGGTTGCAACGACGCGAGCGCGATGTCGACAGCGACGAAAAGTGTGAGGGAAGGATGACGTGGCGACATTCGTCAAATAACCATTGCATAAAAACTGTTCTATCGAAAATGTAGTTATATTATCGAATCGGTTTGATCGGACGACATGTTTGAAACACAGATTGTCTTAAAATATGGAATCCCCATATAATGTGCTATATGATTATAGGATGGAGAGATCTGCGTGCCCCCCCCCTTCCCCCTTTCGGGGAAATATATGCACCTTCGGTGCGACGACCGTCTGCTCTCTCCCCAAGCCAAGCTTACGGAATGAATGTAGACTTATTTACATATTTGTGCGATGCAATATATTGATTGATTGTAATCGTTGACAGCGTGAGGCTTGGTGGCGGACATGGAAGCTTAAGATTTTGTTGAAGTTCGCATCCTTGTCCATCGTGGCGTTGCATCGACCATCGCTCACTATACACACACACACACACATATATATCCCTCACATACATAGAGAGAGTGTGTGTGAGAGTGAGAGAGCGCGAAAGAGATGCGACAGGCGCGGACTGATGAATGCTACGTATTGATATACGAGCTCAGCGGCGGAATGCTTCTCTATTATTGTAAGCAACGCGCATCGATGCGGTCGCAAGAATAGTTTTTGCGACCATCTGGTGGTTTTGTGATGATTCAGGCAACCCTCTTTATAATTTGGCAGATGCGTCGCTTTGTACGTCTAGTTGCTTATCACAGGCAGTCATCTGCGGTCATCTTCGTATACACTGATCACATCATTGCAGCATAAGTAGCGTGCATAAGTACTACGCACCGTATGCGCTGCTACGATTATTGCATGCGCATATGTTCGTAGGCGTGTGGAAGTATTTGTACATATGGAGGCTGAAGATCATGGTCCATCTTAAACTAATGAAACAAGTGCGACCGACAGCAGTAGCAGAAATAGCAATACTAGCAGCAGTATGAACGGGCGCATATATCTTCACAATTTGTACGGGACACCACCGGGTAAGTAGCTCAGCAGCACCTTCGTTCGTCAACCAAACGCATCAGGTTGGGCGGGTATGCACATACCATCGGCGTAGACGCCAAACCGGTACATATTCATTTGAAATTCGGTGCGCAGTAATATCCGCCGGCTTATCCGAGTGGTGCAAATCACGTGATTACGCGATAATGGAATTGTCGGCAGATTTGGCTGACGCTTTGAACAATCTTGGCGCTGCCCTCCATCAGCTTGCCAACGTCTCCCTCGAGTCGATCGCATCTATCGACCCATGCATAAGCGGTGTAGTCGGCGGAGCACATGACCTTGCAGTAGCTGAGCATTACAAACATGTTGCCGAGGCCTGCGCCCAGTTGCATGTTGATGCCGAAAAGCTAAATCCGCGTTGGAATCGAACATATGGGAGAAATGGGACATTCTGGACAGGGGCGCTGAAGGATGGCAGGCACAGAGGTGGCATACCCTACTTCTGCCCCACTGGGTGGACACGATTTTCGTTAAACGTGTGCGCCGATCACGAGTTCGACCAGAGGTACGATCACTGGGGTTATGTATATCATGGCACAAAGAGCAAGCACGTCGGCTCTATCCTGACATCGGGAATCAGAGGCTCAGCAACAGGAATGTGCTACTGCGGTAAAGACGAGAGTGCAGTGTACACGTCACCAAGCATTGAATATGCGGGTCACCCTCGCTACGCGCGCGTCGATATTAATCCAGAAACGCGAAAATGGGTCCAAGTTGTGCTGCAGTGCCGCGTTGACCCTCACGCAATATGGAAGAAGAAGTCAGAGACTATGGGAGCAACAGCGGCGGGAATCACCATCGATCCTAACATCGGGAACGAGACCATGGAGTGGCTGATCAAACCGAATTACACGGACCCCGCCACCGGCAATAGATACATCAGAGATGCGATAGTTTGCACAGGTATCATGCTGCGACTCACAGATGAGCATCCACACAACTGCCCCGCCTATTGGTGGTCCAGAGATCCTGAGTACCTCAGCAGCTGGTGCATGAGTCATCATCTGCCAAAGACAGCTCCTGACCAGGAGCGAGGCAGGAAGGCCCGCAGAAGCTGGGAGGTGTGTGAGAATACGTCGTTGACGGCCGGGTTCACCTGTTCTGGAGATCCCCTCAACGACCACTTCGAAGCAGTGCCAAAATATGTCAACATTGATATCGGAAAGACTCACATGTCCAATCAGCCCTTCGCTCAAGGTGGCATGCGACATGCATATTATTTGTACGCACCTGGCGTCGCTGCTGTGTACTATGACCACGATAGCGTCGCCTCGTCGAAGGGATTTGTGCCGTCGCCGTGGTTCGTGGTGAAGCCCTACCGGCAGGAGACACTCGCGCACATCGAGAACGCGCTTCACATCACCGCAGATCAGGCCGTGGATCGGGAGATCAGAACCTATAAGGCGGCGAGCTACTTTGCTGCGCTCTTCAACAAAAAGGTGGCTGCATCAGGAATGCTTCCTCGAGGCTGTGGCATCCAGTTTCTGGAGCCGCTGGTGTTTAACTTCAATGGCGAAGTATTTTTTGGTGAGCAGTTCATCGAGGGCAATGATTTTGTGAAGTGGAATGACAATGCCGGCGTTCTCAACCTCTCACTCGATGCCACCAGGCAGCGGATCAATGAAATCGTTGCGGCTTTCTCCCACTTCACATACGCCCGAAGCAAAGGCACCCTGATGGTAGTTGATGTGCAAGGCTGGTACCGTCCTGGGAATACCACCTGCCACGTGCGCGATGAATCCACTAGCTTCATTTTCACAGATCCTCAGGTTCACACCCGAGAATACAGCGAAAACGTCATTAGCAGGCGGGACGAGAAGCTTACACAACGATATTCGATTGGAAACATGGGGCTGATGGGAATTTTCCGCTTTTTCCATGCGCATGTCTGTTTCCCTGCTTGCCAGCTTTTGGGGTGCACACATCCATTGCGCGCCTTTGATCTTGCCGTATACGCGGCGCACATCAAGATGTCTGAGTACAGTGCTGCACTACAAGCGCGGGCAAGTGTATCAATAGAACTGGCAAGAGCACGTCGTACTGGATTCTACTCACAGGTAGCAATAATAGGCTCGCAAGCACCCTCCACTAGTTACCATGATCACACAGCAACTTCTGAATATAAGTTGCACCAGTTATCAGCAGCAGAGTGGATGTATGGGAAGCATATAAAGCTATTACTGCAGCAGCTGATTCCACCAGATTCTGCTGTTCATCAAAATATCGTCAGTGGTGACATCAAAGTAATATTTTACGATGCAATTCTGGGCATTGTGAAGCTACATGACGGGAAGACACTTGGAGAAATAGGCATCAATGCCACAAGTGCAAGTAAAATAGTTTTGATTGCTTACTGTGATAGCTGAAGCACCTTCAACGCCTACCATTGCTTGCTATGCACTCTACGATGATAACTGTTCACTAGCCAGCAAGCAGCTACGTTAGCATGCCCGAGCAGTTTGTCAGCATTCTGGATGCATATTATTGTTTCGAAAGTTCCTACATCTGAGAAATAAAGCATAGCCCAGATGCTATCAGATGTGAAAAAGAGTAATAAAGCATAATAATCTCCTAGCGACATATTGCGGACTACAATGCCATCCATGCTTGGAATGCTGTTGCTGCTACCGATGACGATGACGATGGTGGTGTTGAGGGTGATGATGACTTGTGATATAAGTCGGACTGAAAGTATCGATTGGGTATAATCATGCGTGTGTGGATGATCGATGTTTATTGCCATTCATATTAAAAATCAACCCTGGCTTACCACAACGCACTTATCGCCTGTGCCAAACTCAGAGGCATCCGATAGTAGACACGGACTGCGACTTAATACGCGACGCTTCTCCCGGCGCGAACAGGACATACAAGGCTACACTGGCAATTCATGACAGTGAAAATACACAACATGTTATATAGTGATTAAACATCGAACACTTACGACACAGTATAGTATCGTATCGTATAATACCGATATTTGTCAGCAGCACGACTACACTCATCATCATACACGCATACGCACGCGCACATTTGTATACATGTTGCCCTATTATGCAAAACAGGGGCATGTACATCAGACTAGGCCCCAGAATAATTCAGCGTAATATCAAGCACTACCGTGGGAGGAAGACAATAATTGTGTGATCCAACTGGATTGATAAAGGGTAATGCACTGTCCCGACAAACCTGCTTGCAGTGAGTGGCAAGTGGGAACATCTCTAAGAGTCCTTGATTCACACCGTGCTCGAATGGTATACAACGTGTCCCTAATCACTGAAAATCAAGATAAGGCTCGCGCAAGGCCTATTGTGCAAAACATTTTGTAGATTCAAAATCTCGAGATACGAGCGATGCATGTGCTTAAGTATGATTTAGATAAGGGAGATGAATGAGCTGTGTCGACCACAACGTTGTCATACCATTGCCAATTTGATCCCCGAAGTGCGGAATATATGTTCATATTGCGTTGGTCGACAATTTTAAAACCATATAGAAATGTTTTCAAAAGGTTTTTTATACATAAAAGTCTTTCGCGCAAGCTTTACCTCGAAATGCATGCAGTACACGATAGAATATCAAGTCTTGGTAACGTTATATGGGGTTTATTACACAAAAGTCCATATTTATATATCACGAGATAGATATAAGCGATTTCCGCATATGCGTATGTATGGGTGGCAACTGAGCGGCATCGATCGTGGTCATTGAGGTGTTGCAATTGTTTGCACACCATGGTCAATTTGATCCCTGAAACGAAGTGAGTAATGTGTTTCGTCTGCTTTGGGGTACGTGTGAATTGAATAAAAATATTTTTGGAACCTTTGTGCAACAGGACAATAATGTTACCAAGAACTTGATCCGTGCGCGCGCGTGTGTGTGCGCGAGGGAGGGAGAGTGAGAGTGAGAGTGAGAGTGAGAGTGAGAGTGAGAGTGAGAGTGAGAGTGAGAGTGTGTGAGTGTATGTGAGAGAGTGTGTGAGGGTGTGTGCGTGCGTGTGAGTTCCGGCACCAGCCCGCCGCTGGCATATGCCGGCATATCTGTGATGGAATCGTTAGCACAGGCCGGCCTGTATCAATAATTGCCCTATCACAGACTAGCCTGTGCCGATTGTGATTTGCCCCCTCGGCACCAGCCCGTCGCTGGCATGTGCCAGCCGTACTTTTAGTATCGGCCCGCCTGCGTCACGGTGTGCTGGCACAGGCGCGCCATTACTGTAAACAGTTGGGGGTATTTTATTTACATATACGCTGGCTTACCACAAAGCACTCGTATATGCCAAGCAAGGGTCGGGGGTGTATATGCTAGGGGATGCATGCATCATGAGAGATGTCCCTGGGGGTGTTTAAATACACTCTGGCGTACTACAGAACACTGGCATTTACCAAGCGACAGAGGCATCGGATAGTAAATACGGACCGCGACTTGCATGTACGTGACTAACATGTCACGTATACTACATACATGGCGCTTTTCTCAGCGCGGGCGGGGCATACAAGGCTCCAATGCCCCTGGGGATGTCTGTCGGGGGTTATTGCGAGATGACATGCGGGCGATTGTTAGGAGGGGATCATGAGGAGATGATGCTCGGGGATGCTTATGGAGATGCCGGGGGGCGCCTGAGGGGATATTGGGAGGTGCCCCCGGTTGTGTGGAAGGGTATTGCGGGTGTTATGAGAAGCGTTGTAGGCTGTTAGCGGGCGCAAAGAGGATACTGAGAGCAATGTGGGCGGATGCTTGCGGGGGTGATGGGGGCGGTGTTTGGAGCCCACGGCACCCCCAGCTAGGATCACCAAGGCGTAATATCCATCAGCGCAACCATCAAGCTTTGACCGCCCTCTCCCCTGGCATCTACTCCCTAGCAACCTACTCCAGCACCTCCATGCACATGAACAAGCCCCATACACATCCCGACATAGGCATGATCCCCCCACAGGCAGCCGACTTGTCTTAAGTGCAGCCCCGGGCACCTTCATTCCTGGCATCCGCATCACCTTTCATCACCCAATGAGGCATCTCGCAGCAGCATTATAGGCGTCCATAGCATCCCTTACCATCTCTGAAGCGCCCCCCACGGCATCCACAACAGAGCCCCCATGTGGTGCAGTGGTAGTGTGGTACCCCCGAGGTATCTCCCAACATCCCCCCGCCCCCGCCTGCAGCATCCTCCCAGCAAACCGTATGCATCCCTGCTCGACATCCACCAGCACCTCCACACGCACGTATCCCCCAGTGTCTTGCTAGGCATCACCAGCAAGCCCGATACTCCCCAGCATCCCACGAGGCATCTCACACCATCTTTTATTCGGGACCTATAGTCGTGTTCCGGAAGAGCCTTTCGTAATGAAACTCGCAACCTGTTTCGTAACGCATTGGAACCCTTTTCGAAAGCTTCGTGTATGCGCTGTCGAAAGTGAATCGGATTCTAGTTTTTGGCGTGCATGGTATCAGTTAGAACAGCGTGACACAGTTCACACTACGTTCATGCACGAAAGAAAGGCAGTATATCATTATAAATACGTTATTCCATTATAAAGATCAACTCTGGTCTACCACCACGCACTTGCATGTACCGAGCAACATAGGCATCCGACAGTACAATCGGACCGCGACTTCCAGTATAACTACCATGACCTTTATGGCAGTGGTGCGCTCGATACGACAGCGAAATCGATATGGCTAGGGGTATTTGACAAGCAAAAGGTCGAAAGCCGCGTTTGTACATGTGGTAAGTGCGTTGCGGTAAGCCAGGGTTGATGTTTAATTATCACAAGCCGTTTGTGTAGATCGTTGTGATTTTCGTGCACGGTGCCTCAAGAGATACAATGGATGCCTCCAGCGCTCGGTTGCTGTGGTATCGTATGTGGCGAAGATACTAAGAAGGTACGTTGCGGTAAGGATTACGTGCGGGTAGAAATGTGCTCATACACATTTTGGAAGTGGCGTGCCACGGACATCGACTTTCAATGGCATAGAAGAGCCAGCTTGGGCTTCCGACGTGTATGGCAGAAAGGAAAGCCATGCAAAGAAGGTTTTATTTTGTGATAGGACGTGAGCCGGAAACGCACACACCTTGTGGCAACCCATGTTGATATGCCGAGCGGGTGGCTTTGGGCAAGGACAAAGATACCTTATAATTTTGTGATCATGCGAGTTGCGCAATCTTGACGACGAGGCGTAAGACTATACCCTTAAGAACAGGACACGGCGCTGTGCTGTTCATTGCATTTCTACCTAGACTCTCAGGGTGGCAATTTCACAGCTCGACCGCTGCCTTCTGGTTTTAGAATATATCACAGGCGTGCACACACAGGTCAATGCAAAATAGGCGAGCGCGCTTGTAACATGCAGTTTCTTCGCATTTGTGCATATTGCAGGGGTTCGGCGCGGGAGAAGGTGATAAGAACAGGCAGCTGCAGCGGGATGAGGAAGAAGAAAAAGGAAGTGTCACCCTTAGATGCCAAGTGAACACGACTCGACACTTTCGTCAAAGACTGTTGACTTTTGTAGAGACCAAGTCACTCAGTATACTTGACGAATGTTGAACAAATTTCTTCGAATGCTTTTCAACAATAGCGGTCGCAGCAAAGAGAGAATCGAAAACAGTATTTGACCGTATGCGCACATGGAATATAATGACGAGAAGCCAGTGTAGCAGGCAATCCTCGTGCGTGTCCATGCTCTGCGGAAAGTACTCATTTCTTTTGCAGTCTTCCTTCAAAGTTCCTTGCAGGCCTCACTCCTCGGATCACTTGGGTTTAATGACATAGTAAATCACTTGGGTTTAATGACATATTAAGGGTAGGGGGACCGTTTCTCACAGACGGGGCCATACTTACGTATGCATGTCAACACACTTTTGAAGCACGTTGAGGTTGTCAAAGCAGTTTCAACTGTGGTTGTGGTTGGACTAACAAGGACCTTGTAAGGCAACTATTACAACCTGAGCTGACCTGTTATCGATTTCAATTCCAGAATCAGGTTACAGAGGTGTTTCTGAAAAAGATAATGTGCAATTTACAAACCGAATTTTACTAAACCTCGTTTTTTCACCACCTTTTTATTTTCCGCCAGGTATTGAATATGTATTAACCGCAGTTTTTTTCAAAACTGCCATTGTCAGCTTCGAGCGTGGTCCCTTGCAGCCTCACTGTATGACATGAATACAACTGTACGCCAAATGCGTGCGAGGAAAATGCATTCGCCCGTCAGCATATCCCATGCCGCTATTGGGGAAATCAAATATTTTGATCGCTACAAGGAGGTCCTGAGAACACATCGTCACTTCAAGCAATCTGCTCTTTTGTCTTATCTGCGCGAGTTTCTCAGTAGTTTAGCAACCTTACTGCTTCCACTTGAAATTCACTCATTTTAAAAAATGCATTCTGGATTGAAACGTTTGGTACACGTCTGCTATGTGGAACAGCATGGCCTCGACAAACTGGACTTGCATCTTCCATGTATTATACATAAATATATATATAGAGAGAAAGACCACGGCCTAGGCCAGCTTGCTATATGCATA
This sequence comes from Cymbomonas tetramitiformis, assembly GCA_001247695.2. NCBI lineage: Eukaryota > Viridiplantae > Chlorophyta > Pyramimonadophyceae > Pyramimonadales > Pyramimonadaceae > Cymbomonas > Cymbomonas tetramitiformis. Next base: position 10,194 of record LGRX02019398.1, on the reverse strand, counting down.
CAGAACTGTACGCCGGAATCTGCAGACACACACACCTACATGTGTCAATGTCCAAATGGAGGGCTGTTATCTGCACTCTCCAACAAATGCTCCAAATGCAGTCTCCACGTGCACCCTCAAACACATCCTCCTCGCATGTGCCCTGCAACACATGCTCCGCATGTACTCTCCGTGATCGACAGGCATCAGCCCGCGCCTCCATTGGCCGTGCCTGTGGTGCGACGCGCCATTCCATTGGCCGCGCCTGTGGTGCGACGCGCCTCCATTGGCCGCGCCTGTGGTGCGACGCGCCATTCCATTGGCCGTGCCTGTGGTGCGACACGCCTCCGTTGGCCAAGCCTGTGGTGCGACGCGCCTCCATTGGCCGTGCCTGTGGTGCGACGGGCCATCCATTGGCCGTGCCTATGGTGCGACGCGCCATTCCATTGGCCGTGCCTGTGGTGAGACGCGCGTCCATTGGCCGCGCCTGTGGTGCGACGCGCCAGTCCATTGGCCGCGCCTGTGGTGAGACGCGCGTCCATTGGCCGCGCTTGTGGTGCGCCGCGCCTCCATTGGCCGCGCCTGTGGTGCGCCGCGCCTCCATTGGCCGCGCCTGTGGTGAGACGCGCGTCCATTGGCCGCGCCTGTGGTGAGACGCGCCTCCATTGGCCGTGCTTGTGGTGCGCCGCGCCTCCATTGGCCGCGCCTGTGGTGCGACGCGCCTCCATTGGCCGTGCCTGTGGTGCGTTGCGCCTCCATTGGCCGCGTTTGTGGTGCGACAGGCCATTCCATTGGCCGTGCCTGTGTGCGAGGAGCCATTCCATTGGTCAGGCCTGTGGTGCGACGCGCCTCCATTGGCCGTGCCTGTGGTGCGCGATGCCACGCTCCATTGGCCGGCCTGTGGTGCGACGCGCCATTTCATTCGTGTGCCTGGTGCGAGGGCCCACTGGCCGCGCCCGTGGTGCGACGAGCCATTCCATTGGCCGGTGGCTCGGTGCGACGCGCTCCATTGGTCAGCGTGCTGGTCGTGCGCTGCGCCCATTGGCCGTGCTCTGGTGCGACGCGCCATTCCATTGGCCGCGCCTTGTGGTGCCACGTAAGATTCATTTGCCGTGCCTGTGGTGCGCGACGCCGGCCATTCCATTACCGTGCCTCGTGGTGCAAAGCACGCGCCCATTGGCCGTGCCTGTGGTGAGACGCGCCTCCATTGGCCGTGCCTGTGGTGCGACACGCCTCCATTGGCCGTGCCTGTGGTGCGACGCGCCATTTCATTGGCCGTGCCTGTGGTGCGCCGCGCCTCCATTGGCCGCGCCTGTGGTGCGACGAGCCATTCCATTGGCCGTGCCTGTGGTGCGACGCGCCTCCATTGGCCGCGCTGGTCGTGCGCTGCGCCTCCATTGGCCGCGCCTGTGGTGCGACGCGCCATTCCATTGGCCGCGCCTGTGGTGCGACGTGCCATTCCATTTGCCGTGCCTGTGGTGCGACGCGCCATTCCATTGGCCGTGCCTGTGGT